>CAKNWT010079381.1:0-18691 GCA_932066315.1 Andricus coriarius | reverse complement strand
TATAAAGAATTATAATTTTCATTTGAGGTTCAATTGAGAACAGGAAATTTTGTTAAGAATTACAATTCTTACTTTCGGAGAGGAATGTTTCCGTAAAGAATTATAATTTTACTTAGAAAAGGGAATTTTCTATAAGATTTATAATTTTGAGTTAGAACAGGGAAGACATGAAATAAATATAAAAAAGTCAGTTAAAGAATTACAATTATCCGGACTTGGAAAAGGCAATTCCCGCAAAGTATTGTAAATTTGACTTAATGCTAGGGCATTTTCTTAAACAATTATAATTTTGAGATACTAAAACGGGAAATTTCTATGAAGAATTATAATTTTCATTCAAGGTTCAATTGAGAACATGAAATTTGGTTAAGAATTACCATTTTTCTTTCAGGAGAGGAAATTTCCGTAAAGAATTATAATTTTACTTGGAAAGGGAATTTCCTAAAAGATTGATCATTTTTATTCAGGAAAGTGGATAAATAAAATAAATATTTTAAAAAGTCAGTCAAAGAATTACAATTATCCGGACTTGGAAAAGGGACTTTCCGTAAAGAATTATAATTTTTACTTTGGAATAGGCAATTTCCGCAAAGAATTATAATTTTGATCTTACGATAGGTAATTTTCTAACAAAATTATTATTTCGAGATACTAGAACCGGAAATTTTCATTCAAGGTTCAATTGAAAACAGGAAATTTTGTTAAGAATTACAATTTTTACTTTAGGAGAGGAAGTTTCCGTAAAGAATTATAATTTTATTTAGGAAAGGGAATTTTCGAAAAGAATTATAATTTTGATTTAGGACAGGCTTAAATTTAGAATTATAATTCTTTTACAAATATCTCTGTTCCTAATCGGAATTAAATTCTTATAACCAAAAATTATCTGATGACCTGGTGTCGAAACTCAGAATTATAATTCTTTTCAAAATTCTCCGTTCCAGATACAAATTTTTCAAAATCTTTTAAAATGTTTAGAAATCTTTAAAAATCGTTTACAATTATTCAGATCTCTTGAACTCTTTTAAATCGACCGGAAAAGAAGAACAATAGGCCGGGAAATGACCGGAAATTTATCCGTCGGGTTGGTACCCTGCTCATCAATATCACTAGAAAATTCACACAATGGTAACTGTACCTTTATTATCTATTATTTCGCTGGCGACGAACTTGCATATGTAATAGCTGCAATTATCTTCAAGCCCCTTACTCGTAAGTACTTTCATAAGACGAAGAAAAAGGAAGCTTAGGGGAGGTAATGGTCAATTTTTAAAACAAGCAACCAAATTTTGTAAACTAATAAAATTATAGATAGATCAAACGTACAGAATTATAAGTTAGAGAGTTGTTAAATATCGTATTGATGTTATAAAATAATATTAGATTATTTGAAATTAGGCTCGGTAACTTATAATAGGATATCATTTTAAAAACCGCTGCAAAGTAGTTTGGATGCGTTCATTATATGGGGTGTATCTCTAATTATGATAATTTTAGATGGAAAAAATTTAGGCTCATTTTGTATCGGATATTGACCCGAATTTGAGAAGCAGAATTTTTTAGTCAGAAAGGACTTATATTGTCTTGTTACACAAAAGAAAATTAGATGAGAAAAAATAAGATGCAGTAAAAGTAAATATAGAGGATTGTTTTATATTTTTTGTAATGGAATTATAAGTATAGTTATAAAGAAATAACACTTTGAGAAGAAAATGCTCAATAACCCATTAAATACTCATTTACTTATAATATTTATATTGCTGTAAAAGTTATATATTTCTTAAAGTTATTTACTTGTTAGCGGATATTAACAAATTATTAACTAATTGCCCTCAAATTTTTTTAACCCTGAATTTTGAATTACAGAACCTTTATTGATTTCCAAAATTTTACCATGGTTTTTATGTTACAGATAATACCCAGATAAATTAATTCCTAAAAAGAGATATTGATTTGGGGGAGTTGGAAAGGGGATTTTTCATTGTAAAAGGAGTCTAAACTTTAAGGGGATAGAAATGAGGTTTTTTGATTTTTAAAGGAGTTTGTGGGTATGGAAAAGGCCATTCCGTCTGCACTTTTTTATTGTTTATTATTTAATTATTTATTATTTGTTATTCCCTATTATTACTTATTGTTCATAAGTCACAGGAGGTTTCTATATATGTAGTTCAATACACTCATTTCATCAAAACAAATTAATTTGTTCTCGTTATTAGGGATACTATACAGTATTTTATTTGATATATTTGTTCGCGTCTTCGAAACGCATCCATTGACCTATTGAACAACCTTTCATTACCTACTAATACCATTTTTTTTATTTTAAACAAAATTATGAGAGGAAGAATTTTTTGTAATTAGAAAAATAACAGAACTACATTTGATGTAATTGTTAGCAGCTGCGAGACGTATCGATTGACCTATTATTGAGGAACCATTGGTGACCTTTCATGAACAATCAATATCAACGTATAAAGTTTAAAGAAAACTTTGATATTAT
This sequence comes from Andricus coriarius, assembly GCA_932066315.1. Lineage (NCBI taxonomy): Eukaryota > Metazoa > Arthropoda > Insecta > Hymenoptera > Cynipidae > Andricus > Andricus coriarius. The sequence continues at coordinate 16,191 of CAKNWT010079381.1, read as the reverse complement.
TTATATTATGAAAACTTTTTCAAAATTTAGAATATAACATTACCCTAAGTTGAAAACTTGTTCGTTATAACAGAACACATTGATTGACCATTTGATGATCTGTCTGACTTTCTGAAAATAAGATTTTCGGTAAGACAGAAACATAATCTTGAAAAATATTGAAAGTATCAATTTTGCTTGTTCTTAGAGAATACCTCCCACCATGAGGAAGTAAATGTACCTATATGATACCTACGAGGAAAGCAAAGTGCTCATGAAATGAGCACAAATAAATACACCCATAGTGAATACATCCACAATACTTCACAGCGGTATTCTATTATTAATTGAATGTAACTAATAATTAGAGAAAATTTGTTTCTAGAATTGATTAATGGTTCAATAATTACTAATTAACTGCTGTCATTTTGATTAATTACTTATTTTATATTCATGTGTCTCTCAAATACTTCATATAATTATATGTCTCAACAGAATATCAAATATTCCCTTATGTCCATATGTTCCTCAGAAATTATCTTATAGCAGCATTATGTGTCAAAAATTCCCCTTAGGCTTTCTTTAACAAAACAGGGTGTTAAACACATAAAAAATTAAGTTTCATTTTCAATAAAGAAACGGCGTCAAAATGTACTGAAAAAATTGAACCATATAATTGGTTCATATTGAGAAATACGTAAATTGAAAGAAATCCCATTGTTTTTAACTTTTGACACTGATCAAGGGAGAAAACGTAACTGAAGTTGAAAATGAATTTCGAAACAAATTACTTGAAACAAAATTGAATCCCTAGAATTTTCTGAGCGGTTGAATGTGAATTAAATATAAGTAGTTGTAAATTCATTGTTGAGAAATTGTGAAATTAATTTTATGTCAGTATCAATGTGTATAAATAAAATTCTACTCATAAATTAAAATTTTTTGTTTTCCAAGTGTGTCAGCACTGTTAAGTGATTTGAATTTACCTACATTTTTAATGACTTGTTCAAGATATAATGAGTTATATAACTATTACAGCTAATATAATTTCATGTATGAGTTTATAGTTTAATGTTTGCCAATCTTGTGGACAGTTTTTACTAATATATTAATTGTCATCGATGAGTAAAAGATATAACGAGTGATAAAATTAATGTTTTAGGCTACTTTAATTTTTTTTCTGAAAAGTCTTATACAGAAAATCATGTCTCTTAATTACGGGTTTTTGAATATATTTTTTTATCTTAATAATAATATTGCTTAGGGATAGCTAATATATTCATGACATACCATTCTGCGTTTTTCTGTAGTATTCACAGAAAATCCTTTAAGACATAAAGAAAAAAATATGCTATGTCCAACTGACTAAAGATGAAACCAAACAATTTGGAATACTTGAAACTAAAAGTATGAAGGTATGAAAGTATGATGTATGAAACTACAAAATTGTGAAATTTGAACCCTCCAAATAAATTATTGAATTAAATTAAGAAACGAAACAATTTTAAACTTCGTTGAGAAATTGAAGTATTCCATGCAAGGGGAACAACTTCAAGGGAGAAAACAATTTATAAGATGTCAAACTGACGTACACTAATAAACTGTCACATTGACATGACGGAAAAAGTCGCGAGAAAAAAACACCCGAAAAACGAACGGAAACATAGCAGCTTGTGGACAAAGAAAATGAATGAATTCGGAGATTATTATTATTAACAAGAAAAAATAGGGCGTTGCGTGCACTTATTTCACTCTTTTTATTTTAATTGCATAATTAACAAATTAAAGATATGTTTTAATTAGTTTAATTTAAAGTAATATGAAATATAATTAATAATCATAAATTAAAATAAATATTAAAATCGGCTTTCATACAATTTTAATATTAATCGGTTATCAGTGATCTGCGAACTTGTTTAGTTTAGAATATTTATAAATTAAAATCATACAGTTTTGAAAATCCTCTTACAATCGATCTGCAATATAGAACATTTTTTAATTAATGTGTATAATTTACAATGATAAACTTTTTTCAATAGTTTAATTTTGAATATTTGAAGTTGAAAACTCTTGCATTACAAAAATGTATAAATACAAATTCTGAAGTTTTGGTGATTTTTAAGATAAAAATTAAAGTTTCAGTTTTAAATCTTCCCAATTAAAGAAACTTAAAATATCAATTATCAAAATTACAGCTTTTTAATTGTAAAATTAAAAATGTGCAAAATATGAAATTTTAAATCTACAAAATAAAAAACGCTTTAGTTCTTAAGATATATAAATACAAATCCTTAAATTTGGATGATTTCAAAAATCAAAAGTGAAGATATTTCAAATATAAGTCATACAAAAAACAGTATGTTAAATTGTAAGACTTAAATATTGCATAATTTGAAATTGCACATTTAAAACTTTTTAAAGTGCTACAATAGAAAATTCTTAAATACAAAAATGAATTTTCAACAAAGTAGTCTACTTTTCAATAAAAGAGATGAATTTTCAACTCAAATAATAAATCTGAAATCACAAAAATGAGATTTTAACAAAGTAGTTCAACTCTTAACCGAAAAAGACAAATTTTTAACCAAAAAGATGAATATTAAACTCAAATGATGAATCTATATAAAAAAAAATAATTTTTAACGAAGTAGTTCAACTTTCATCCCATAAGTTAAATTTTCTAACAAAAGGAAGACATGCATTCAACAAAAAAAGATTTTTTAATGAAACACGAAAAAAAAGCCAAATGGTTGAACTTTGAAGCCAGAAGACGAATTTTCTGTAAAACAGTTGCATTTCTAATCCGAATATGTGAATTTTTAACAAAAAGTTCATTTTCAAGCTTTCTACCAAAACATACGAATTTTCAAATACAAAAGATAAATTTGTCAGCGAAAATGGAAAAGTTACATTGTCAGTTAAAAAAATTAATTTTCAATAAAAAAACGAGTTTCCAACCAAAGAGACGATTTTTCAACTAAAACGATTAATCTCCAACAAAAATTTGATTTTTTGCAAAGTGGTTCAACCTTCAAATAAGAAATTAAATTTCTAAAAAAAAGATGAATTATCAATAAAAACCACTATGGTTAATACTTCAAGCAAAGAAAAAAATTAATTTTAAACAAAATAGTTAAAAAATTTTAGTCAAAAGATGAATATTCTACAAAACAGTTCAATTTTCAACATAATAGTTGAATTTTTAACCTAAGAGGATGAATTCTCAACCAAAAAAAAAACTAATTTTCTACCAAAAAGCACAAATTTTTAACAAAGTACATGAATTTTCAAATAAATAGTGGAATGTTTAACTAAGAAATATATTTGTTACAAAAAAAAATAGAAAAGTTCAATTTTCAATTAAAAAATGTATTTTTAACAAAGTAGTTTAACTTTTATCTATTTTTTTTCGTGTTGTTAATTTATTTTACATATTGCATCTGCAATGAAACTATAGCTACATTACAAGAATAATACTCTCTTTTCCTTGAAAGCAATATGAAATCTTCCATCTTCTTCTTATTATTATGAATTGCCTTTTTTATGCAGGTTTGGAAAAAAAGTTAAATTGACGAAAAACGAAGCGATTTTGTTACATTTTTAACTCTATTGAAACATTAAGAAGGCCACATTAATAAATTGTTGACGTGACCTAGTCTGTTTCCAGTTTAAAAATATTGCCTTTAGATTGTTTAAACAAAGTGAAGAAAAATAAGAATTTTGTACAATCATAAAATTCTCATGCCCTACTTTTTAACAAAATTCTGTTTTCGATTTTCAAAGTTTTTTTTAGTTGTATATTTTTCTTATTTTTCATAGAAAATCGCAATTATTTAGCAAAATGTTGTAAACAATTATTTACCTTCAATAAGCATCAGTTTGCATAAGTATGAAATTGGTGCCTAAAGAAGGTTTATTTGATTCTATAGCTTTTTTTTCCTTATGCAAAAGATACATTGAGGTATCTCTGAATCAAAATTGGTAAATATAAAATAATTCTTGTGAAATTTTAGAGACTTGATTAGCGAAAGTTTAACCCACAAAAATTAGAAGAAAATTAATAATTTGATTAATTGAGATATTTGCTATTTCAGTAGAAGCAACTAATTGATTTATGCAAAGAAATAAATTTACTTAGGACTGTATATAATAATTAAAAAAGGCTATAAACACGAAAAACGTGAAAAATGGAAAAGTGTAATAAAACGAGGTTATGGTATACCATTTTTATCTCTATTGAAACAATAAGTAGGACATATTGTGACACTGTAAACTTGACCTAGCCTGCCTCAATTTAAAAACATTTTCTTCCAATTTTTTGAAAAAAGTTAAGAAAAACGATAATTTTTTAGACGCTTTTAATTACAATGGGTCAATGGACTCGTAAATTTTGTAAAAATTATTTGCCATGACTAAACATGAGCTTGAATACGTCGTACGCTATTGAGAGTCTCAAGATGGTTAATTTAATTTAATTTTAATTCCATTATGCAAAAGATACTTTTAGGCATCTCTTAATCAAAATTGCTAAAATTTAACTAAAAACCAGTAAAATTTTATATACTCGATTAGCGAAAAGTGAGCTAACAAGCATTAGCAAAAAATTATTAATTCGATAAGTCGACATATTTTCGAATCCAACTAAAACTTAGGACTTTATAAAATAATTAAAACAGGTTTTAAAAATGGAAAACGTAAAAACTATAGAAATGTTTGATAAAATAACGCGAGGATGTAGCTTTCTCAACTCAATTGAAACAAATAACGCCAACATTCATTAATATAATATGTATTTATTTCAGTTGAATGGATATGATTTTATCTTAGTGTAATATTTCTTTGATCAGAAGAAATATTTGCATATACACACATTGAAAGAAAAATTTTTCAAACCCAATGAATAAATGTTTAATTTAACCAAATAATTATTTCGTTGTAATAAAAATAATATTTAATATGAATAGTTCAAGTTCACTAATCAAATGAAACATTTCCTTCATCTAAAGAAATAAATATTTATGTGAACACAATATTTTATTATGAATGAATATTATGAGTATATATATAATATTATTACTTCCAAATATGTTTTTAAATTTAATTAATATTCTTTTGAATCAAATAATAATCTGTTTCGTTTAAACGAACCCAAAGACTTGCTTCAAGTATGGCAAACTAACTAATTCAAATGCGTCCAGATCAATTCAAAGAAACGAACTCACTGAATCGAATAAAAATTAATTTGAAGGACTGATCAGATTATTTCATTGAATGTACAAAGTATTTAATTTAATTAAGAAAATACAGCCAAAGAATTCATTTCTTTAGATCAACAAAAGATATGTCTCGTTCACATAAAAATTACTACTGTGAAATAATATTTTCGTGATGCTAAGAAATAGGATTCAAGTAAATTGATTTAACTTGTTTGCAAGCCATTTTTTCAGTTGATATATTAATATTTATAAATTTATTTTAAACTTAACATTCATTGTATATGAAAATAATAAAAGTAATATTAAATTCAAAATACACATTGATATTAAATTACATATGCATGTATGTAAAGTCATTTGCATATATTATGAAGTCAGCGACTATCTCTATTTTCAAGAAAAGAAGAAAGTGTTCTACCCAAAAATACGAATTTTCAACTAAATACATGAATTTTATACGAAATAGATGAATTTTCAGCGAAAAATAACATAGTGAAATTTTCAGATAAAAATGTTAATTTTCAACAATAAAAGTTTCAAAAAAATAGTTTAATTCTCAACCGAAGAGGTCAATCTTACAAATAAAACGATTTTTTGACAAAGTAGTTCAGCTTTCAACCAAGTAAATGGAATTTTTACCAAAAAATATACGTTCTTAATTAGGTAGTGCATTTTTCAAATAAAAAGATAAACTTTTCACCAAATAGAAATTTTTTGTACAAGAAAATCGAATTTTGAATAAAGTACATGTTTTGATTCAGCAAATTGTTGAATTTCCGAGCCAAAAGGGGAATTTCCTACAAAACAGTTGAATTTCAAACCCAAAAATTTGAATTTTCAACAAAAATGGTTATTTACAACCAAGTAGTTAAATGTTTAACTAATCTACAGCAAAAAAGGAAATTTTTAACATAGTAGTTCCACTCTTAACAAAGTAGTTGAATTTTGAACCAAAAAAGATAAATTTTCAACTAAAATGATGAATCTAGCTTCAAGAAAAATTAGATAAATTTTTAAGAAACATACAATAATTGAACATTCAACCAAGTAGTTAAATTTTCAAACAGGAAGATCAATTTTTAATCACACAGATTAATTTTCTACCCAAAAAGATGAATTTTTAACAAGATTCGTGAATTTTTAACCAAAGAGATGAATTTTGAACTCAAATGACGAATCTTCAACAACAATTAATAAATTTTGAACTGAAAAGGTAAACAATCAACCAAGTAGTTGAATTTTCAACCAAAAAGACGAAGTTTTAACAAAAAATATTGGGATTTTCTTATTAGGAGAATTCTATAAATAGGGGAACTATAAAAAAAGGGGAATAGGGGAAAGAGTGTGAAGTCTAAAATATGAAGGTGATTTTCAAACTTATAAAGTTAATATTGAATTATTACTTCCAATCCCCCCCCAACCCTGTTACCAACCGTAATTTTTGGTATAACTCCCTCCCCCTCAAATTTGTAAAATAGTTTTTAGACGGTTCCTAGGCTACGATTAAAAAATATGCAAATAACAATTTGTATTTTTATTGTGTAATCTCATGTAAGCTCATGCAATCTCATGCAACATTATGCATTCCTGTAATCTTATAATCTAGTGTACACGAAAAATTTAAAATGATTAAAAGTTATCCCCTTTATTTATTCTAAAAGTCTCAAAAATTCTGCAAAATAAATAAAAATTGCCTTAAAAATCTTCCAGGTTCTTTTTCGACAATTTTGGAAATCTTTTGAAATCCTTTCGAAAATTCTCATAAACTTAATTTTCCAAAATAAAAGATCATTTCAAATTTTCGGTGAACTCTGCCTACTTGAAATCTACTGAATTTTTTTCAAAATCTACAAAAATCTGCATTTTGTTTCAAAATTGTTGAGTTCTTTGCAAATTTAAAATTATTTGTTAGTCTTTACAAAACTTGTAAGCCTACTAAATTTCTCTTAAATTTACTCGAACTTTTTCTAAAATTTTGTAATCTTGCAAAAAAGCAAAATTTTGTTAAAATAACAATATTTTCATTATAAGAAATGATGATCTAGATTCTAGGATCCAAGAAGCAGTTTTTTTAAAACTCCTACAAAAATGTGCTGACAATGAACTCACCTCCATATCTCGTGGAAAGAAAGTGGTACAAACGGCCTGGAAATTTACTAGTTTGGAAATATTGAATTTTGATCAATAATCCGAAATTGATCAGATTTTGTGGAAAGGTAGCGTTGCAGGGTTTTTTTTACCAAAAACACAACCTTCCAACCAAAGAGATGAAATTTCAACTCAAACGTTGAATCTTCATATAAAAAAGTGAATTTAAAATCAAATAATTCAGCTTTCAACCCAGAAGTTAAATTTTCCAACAAAAAAGAAAATTTTTCAAGAAATAAGGATTTTTAAATTAAAAAAGTAAAAAAGTTCATCCAAATTGCTAAATCTTCCAGGCAAAAGACGACTTTTCTGTAAAACAGTTGAATTTTTAATCAGAAAATACAAAGTTTCAAGAAAAAAGTTAATTTCAAATCAAACTTTTTAACCAAAAATGAGGAACTTTCGAATACAAGGATTAGATTTCTATCAAAAAAGATGAATTTCAAATAAAATATATCAATTTCTAACCAAAAATGGAAAAGTTATTATTGATTAAAAAAAAAGTAATTTTCATTAAAAAAATCTTTAACCTTCGTGTCCTAGTAATCTTTCTTACAGCAGTTTAAAGTAGTAATACTGACTTTAGCCTTCAGTTCGTATATCTTGAGATCACTATCTCATACTGCAGTATCAAAAACTATTTAAGTTGCTTCTTGTGTAGTGTTATTTCTAAATCCAAAAGGAAAATCTATACCAAATTTCATTTTATTAGCATTTTTTCCGAAGTACGGCTCATCCTCTAAAACGAAATTATTGACACACAAAGAGTTGCACAACTTTTTCATTTTTTAATTAAAAAAAAAAACGTACTTTCGAGCTATCACTTAGCTTGATTAAATCGTTAAAGTAACAGAAAAAAAGTAACCACTTTTAATAAAAAAAAAACACACATGGATGTTTACCGACTTGTAAATCGAACTAGAAAAATGAGTTACGTCCAAGCATTTAGTCAGGGCCAATTAAACGCATTAACGAAATTTGGCACTTAATTTGGTACTTACACCCTTATGCCCTTCAAATTTGTATGCTTCTCTTTAGTAAACCCCCTATAGTTAAACTTGACCCCCCTTAAAATAGGACAATGAACGTAAAGAAATATTCACTATTACAAAAGCAATTAAAGTTTAAACAAATATTGAAATTATTTATTGTTCCAAAATCTTTATACAAAGATAAACAATAAATAAATAAAACTATAATTTTAAAAATTATAATAAGAACGTATAATATTACAGACTAACAATGATTTTTGATGCAAAGTTCTACGTTGAAAACATTAATTTTCTCATTGGATCATTTACATTCTAATAGTGCAATTTAGCACTTTTACTTAAAATATAATAGGCGATATACATATACTTTGTGACCTAAATTTAAATACAGGCGGAAAAATATATTTTTTTATCAACGATCCATTATTAGTGACCAGGACAATAGTCGGCTTTTGATTGTTGCGCGCATGGTCCAGAATCTACAGTTATGTCTGAAATAATTATTAAAATTTATTATTATCTTAGACAATTATACAGAAAACTGAAGAATATTTTGTAACTATATTGCTGTAAGCACGCATAAGGACATAATCACATAAAAAAATAAAAATATACTATATATATTTATATCCTGCTCGTAAATCTTGGCCAATTCTCGTTTGAAAAATGCTATTATTTGATTTTTTTAATTATTCGAAATTAATGAAAATATTTTTCTGTACAACTTACCTATTCCTGTACAACGTTCGAAATTCGCGATTTCCGTGTCATCAATATATGTGCATGTGTATATGCCATTTGCTGTACCACAAAGTGAGGTAGGTGAGACTTTTTTGTGACTCTAAATAAGCACATCATTTTTTTAATACATTTGTAGTTTACTTGTCTTTTGAATCAAGTTTCCAATGTGAAAAAAAGGAAAAGACCTTTTTTATACTCACTTTGCATTTTCTGCGGCATCTAGACATCTGTTCACGATACTCCTACAGAAGTATTATGAAAGAAATACGATTTATGTTAGGATGAATATTGTAGATGTATACTTTCTCATAATTTTATTTTATTTTAGGAGAAATCATTTTTTTACTGTGAATTGTGTAAATGCTGCGTTTATAGGGAAGTAAATTTATATTATAAATATACGGGAAGCAAAAAAAACCCATATGGAAGTACTTTTTAGAGGTTTTTTAAATTGTTATCGATAACTGTAAAAAATAAAATAATATAAATTAAACTCACTGCATCTCCATGATCTTCTGCTGCAAAGGAATGAGTTAATAAAGTTGCCACTGCTTAAAAAAGAAAATATACCAACATGATTTTTCAGTGTTAATTTTTTGAGAGATATCAGTTATTTTTAAGTTAAGAAATTTTTAATAAGGTCTGAACTGTAGTGAATGAGAATTATTATTTTCATATATATTTTATTAATATGACTTACTTAGGAAAAGCACGAATATAATTTTTTTCCGCATGTTGAAGAATTGGGAAACAGTTGAATACAAGTTTTTTGGATGTTTGGACGATATGAACGCTTATCAAAAGCGTCGCGCTATATATAATCCGGAAAATAGAGAAATATGTGTCACGATCATATTTTCAAGGTATCATTCCAAATGCTCGTGACATGAAGACGGAACAATCGGTAAAGAATGCAAATGTTTATTTTATAACAGAAGAAAAAAAAAGTTGCCTAGCGCGCTATGTTATGAATTTTCATTAAAAATAATGAATCATCAATTGCAAATATAAGTTTTTAAAAAAGTAGTTCAACTTTGACCCCAAGAAAGACAACTTGTCAACCAAAAAGACGAATTTTCTACAATACAGTTTAATTTGCAATTTTTCCTTCCATTTTAAAGATGTATAGATACAAATCCTTAAATGTTTTATTATGCACTTCAAAAATTAAAAAGAATTACATTTGACAGATTTAAAGTTTAAAGTTCTACAATTTTGAAAAGTACACTAGAAGATTCTTGAATTTTGAAAAGATACATAAAATTGCAAATTATTCAATTTTCAAGATCTATTTATGTAATTTTTGTAGACTTGGACTGATTTTTAACCAATCTGTGTAATTATCAGCCAGACAGTTGACTTTTTAAGCAGAAGAGACGAATTTTCAAGAACTTAGTTGAACTTTTAACCAAATAGTAAAATTTTTCAAGCTTTTTTTAGTATGCAAAAGATTAGTCGACACATTTTCTAATCCAATAGTGGAAAGCAACTAATTGTTTAACACAAATAAGTAAATTTTATTAGGACTTTATAAAATAATTAAAAAAGAATTTTAAAATTGATGACGTGAAAACTATAGAAATATTTAATAAAATAACGCGATGGTGTAGCTTTCTTAAGTCCATTGAAACGCAATATTGAAATAATGACAATAACTCTTACAAGGAAAGTACCCGAGGTGTACCTCACCGATTTTCTTCATTCTGTAATATGTTGTAGTAAATAACAAAATAGTAGACACGTATTTTTTGTTACGTGCTAATTATTCGATTCAAGAGGTGAAACCTACCCTTAAATCTTACCCCCAGTATCATTTTTTCTCTAATATCTCAAAAACGGAACGGAATTTTTAAACTAAACAAATGTCAGATTATTTCTTATAATAAGACGCTCATTGAGACATATTTTTCCTGCCGAGAGGTTGCGACCCTTATTTTTTACAAGAGTGCATGTGATTTTTTAAACATTTTTGTACAGAAACTTTCAAATCAGCTGAATTTCACTGTATATTGTACTGTTATTAAGAAAATTAAAAAATAAAGTTGACACGTTTTGGGGTCGCTTATTCTGACATAAATTTTGCATTAAAAATTAAATAACATGAGCACCCTTATTTTAAAGAGGGTTGACTACCCCAATAAAACTTATCATGATTAGATTGTGATTAAAAACAGTTTTTTTCACATATACATGCAGACGATTTTTAACATGGATACGTGAAGACTATAGAAATATCTAATAAAATAACATAACGAAATAGTAGACACGTATTTTTTGTTACATGCTAATTAGTCGATTCAAGGGGTGAAACACACCCTTAAAGTTTACCTCCAGAAACAGTTTTTTTCTAATATCTCAAAAACGAATCGGAATTTTTTAACTCAACAAATGTCAGATTATTTTTTACAATAAGACTCGAAATTTCCAACCCGCGAATCAGAATTTTCAACAAAAAACACAAATTTTCAAACAAAGAGATGAATATTCAACTAAAATTATGAATCTTTATGAAAAAGAAGAATTTTTAACGAAGTAGTTCAACTCTCCAACCAGAAGTTAAATTTTCCAAAAAAAGGAAGACAAACGTTTAACAAATAAAGACTTTTTATTTATTCCAGAAAAAAATTCAGCCAAATGGTTTAACTTGGAAGCCAAAAGACGAATTTTCTGTAAAATAGTTGCATTTCTCATCCGGATATGTGAATTTTTACAAAAAAGTTCATTTTCAAGCTTTCTACCAAAACATACAAATTTTAAAATATAAAAGATACATTTTTAACTGGAAGTGGAAAAGTTACATTTTCAGTGAAAAAAATTAATTTTAGAAAAAAACGAATTTTCAACCAAAGAGATGAATTCTCAAGTAAAATGATGAATGGCCAACAGAAAATAAATTGTTCACAAAGTGTTTCAACCTTCCAACAAGAAATTAAATTTCTAGCAAAAGGATGAATGATCATCAAAAAACATAATAGTACTTCATCTAAAGAAAAACACTAATTTGAAACAAAATAGTTAAAATTTCTAGTCAACAGATGAATTTTCCAAAAAACAGTTTAATTTTCAACAAAATATTTGAATTTTCAACCTAAGAAGATGAATTCTCAGCTGAAAAAAAAACTAATTTTCAACAAAGAAGACTAATTTTCTACCAAACGGCAAATTTTCAACAAAATACATAAATTTTTAAACAAATAGTGGAATTTTTGACTAAGCAATATATTTTTTACCTGAAAATAGAGAAGTTCAATTTTCAGTAGAAAAGATCAATTTTTAACAAGGTAGTTTAACTTTTAACTATTTTTTGTGTGTTCTTCATTCATTTTACATATTGCATCTGCAACGAAACTATAGCTACATTACAAGAATAATACTAATAGTAAGCCTTATATTATTTTTATTTTATTCTATGGACAATTTACTTTAGAAGCGATATTTACGAGGTTATACAAAAAATGTTGCTACCTATTCAAGGTCTAGTTCATTTAGCACAGATCAGATCCAACATGACTTTGGGTATGATATTTCTAAATCCAAAAAGATTTAGAAAACGATTTTCCGAAGTACGGCTCATCCTCAAGAACTTAATTATTGGTACACAAAAAAATGGTACAACTTTTTTATATTTTAATTATTAATTATTATAATACATTTTTTATTGAATTACTATAATAAAATGATTAAATTAATAATTAATTCGAGCTATTACTTAGCTTTAACGAATCGTCAAAATAACAGGAAAAAGTAACCACTTTTAATAAAAAATAGTACACATGAATTTTTATCCACTTGTAAATCAAACTGGAATCATCAGGTAAGCTTGACTGTTCTTAAAGTAGGATAAGGAACAAAGAAATCTTTATTATTGCAAAAGTAATTAAAGCTTAAAGAAATATTGAAATTATTGATTGTTCCAAAATCTTTATACAAAGGTAAACAATAAAGGTATACAATAAAAATGATAATGAGAACGTATTAATATTTTACGCTTAAGATAAACATCGACACATTACCATTTTTACAGTGCAATTTGTCTCTTTTCCTTGAAAGCAATAAGAAATCTTCCAATCTAATGAAAACTTCTCTCCGTGAAGTATTATTGAAAAAAATAGATTTTTAAGAGGAAATCTTCTAGATTTTTAATTCGTCAATAGAAAATCATTTAGGTTATTATGAATTGTCTTTTTTATGAAGGTTTGGAAAAAAAGTAAAATTGACGAAAAACGAAACGATTGCGTTACATTTTTATCTCTATTAAAACAGTAAGAAGGCCACATTGAGAAATTGTTGACGTCACCTAGTCTGTTTCCAGTTTAAAAATATTGCCTTCAAATTGTTTAAACAAAGCGAAAAAAATAAGAATTTTTTACAATCATAAAATTGTCATGCCCTACTTTTTAACAAATTTCTGTTTTCGATTTTCAATGTTTTTTTTTTAGTTGTATATTTCCCTTATTTTTTATGGAAAATTGCTATTATTTAGCAAACTTTTATAAAAAATTATTTACCGTGAATAAGCATCAGCTTGAACAAGTATGAAATTGGGTGCCTAAAGAAGGTTTAACCACAAAAAATAAGAAGAAAGGTAATAATTCGATTAGTTGAGACCAAAGAAATAATTTTACTTAGGACTTTATATAATAATTAAAAAAGGCTGTAAAAACGAAAAACAATAAAACAAGAAAAGTTCAATAAAACGAGGCTATGGTATACCATTTTTATCATCATTGAAACAATAAGTAGGACATATTGTCACATTGTAAACGTGACCTAGCCTGCCTCAATTTAAAAACATTTTCTTCCAAATGTTTGAACAATGTTAAGAAAAACGAAATTTTGTTAGACACTTTGAATTACAATGGATCAATGGATTCGGAATTAATTATAGATATTTAGGGTCTTCGTGTGCTACTTTTCAACAGAGTTCTGTTTTCAATTTTCAAAATATTTTTTGGTTGTATATTTTCCTTAGTTTCCATTAAAAATTGAAATTATTTAGTAAATTTTGTAAAAATTATTTGCCATGAGTAAACATGAGCTTGTATAAGTACGCAATTGAGGAGTCTAAAGATGGTTATTTTAATTGTATAGCTTTTTTCAATATGCAAAAGATACTTTTAGGTATCTCTTAATCAAAATTGCTAAAATTTAACTAATACTCAGTAAAATTTTATATACTCGATTAGCAAAAAGTGAGCTAACAAGCATTAGCAGACAATTATTAATTCGAAGTACAGAAAACTATAGAAATATTTAATAAAATAACGCAATGATGTAGCTTTCTCAACTCCATTGAAACAATATTGAAATAATAACAAAATAGCTCTTAGTGCATACAGAAGTATTAGTGACGACTGAGCTAAAATGAAAAATATGGATATTGAATTTAACCTCATATTAATTTAATCTGAACATACATACATTGAAAGAAAAATATCTTCCAACCTAATTAATAAATGTTTAATTTAACCAAATAATTATTTTGTTGTAATAAATGAACATTTAATATGAATAGCTTAATTTACTAATCAAAATAAACATTTCCTTCAACTCAAGAAGTAAATTTTTTTGTGAACATAATATTTTATCATGAATAAATATTATAAGTATATATATATATATATATATAATATTAATACTTCCAAGTATATTTTTAATCTAATTAATATTCTTTTGAATTAAATAATGATTTCTTTGATTTAGACAAACCCAAAGACTTGATTCAAGCATGGGAAATTAATGAATTCAAATGCGTCCTGATCAATTCAAAGATTCGAACTCACTGAATCGAATAAATATTTCTTTCAATAACTGATCAGATTTCAAGGAATCTAGACCTTTTGAGTCAAAAAAAATCATTTTATTGAATGTATAAAGTATTTATTTTGATCAAGAAAACACAGGCAAAAAATTAATTTCTTTAGATCAACAAAAGATATGTCTCGTTCACATGAAAATTACTACTGTGAAATAATATTTTCGTGTTGCTAAGAAATAGGATTCAAGTAAATTTATTCAACTTGATCCCAAATCATTTTTTTCAGTTAATATATTAATATTCATAAATTTATTTTAAACTAAATATTCATTGTGTATGAAAATAATAAAATTAATATTAAATTCAAAATACACATTGATATTAAATTACATGTACATGTATGTAAAGTCATTTGCATATATTAGTTGAATTTTCAACGAAAAATAACATCGTGAAATTTTCAGATAAAAATGTTAATTTTTAACAATAAAAGGTTCAAACAAATATTTCAATTCTCAACCGAAGAGGTGAATCTTACAAATAAAATGATTTTTTTCAAAGTAGTTCACCTTTCATCCAAGTAGTTGGAATTTTTACCAAAAAATATACGTTCTTAAATAGGTAGTTAATTTTTCAAATAAAATTTTTTCTACGGAAAAATCGAATTTTGAATAAATTACATGTTTTGTTTCAGAAAATTGTTGAATTTTCGAGCCAAAAGGGGAATTTCCTACAAAACAAAATGGTTATTCACAACCAAGTAGTCAAATTTTCAACTAATCTTCAATAAAAAATGGAATTTTTAACATGTTAGTTCCACTCTTAACAAAGTAGTTGAATTTTGAACCAAAAAAGATAAATTTTGAACTAAAATGATGTATCTAGCTTCAATAACAATTAAATAACTTTTTAAGATAAGATTTCAACATTCAATCAAGTTGAATTTTCAACCAGGAAGATGAATTTTTAATCACGAAGATTTATTTTCTACCAAAAAAGATTAATTTTCAACAAGATTCGTGAATTTTCAACCAAAGAGATGAATTTTAAACTGAAATGACGAATCTTCGACAACAATTAATAAATTTTAAACTGAAGAGGTAAACATTCAACCAAGTAGTTGAACTTTCAGCCAAAAAGACGAAATTTTAACCAAAAATATTGGGATTTTCTTATTAGGAGAATTCTATAAATAGGGGAACTATAAAAAAGGGTAACTATATAAAATGAAAGAGTGTGAAATCTGAAATATGAAGGTGATTTTAAAAGTTATAACCTTTATTGATTCTAAAAGTGTAAAAAATTCTGCGAAATAAATAAAAATTGCCTTAAAAATCTTCCAGGTTCTTTTTCGACA
>CAKNWT010079373.1:0-11525 GCA_932066315.1 Andricus coriarius | reverse complement strand
TAGTTTTTTCACATAAAATAGCTTTCTTGAGTACTAAAGAAAGCTATTTTAAGTAAAAACCTAATATGACAATGAAGAAACATGAGCATTAGTTACAAGAATCACCGTGCCACGCACTGACACCATACCCCACTTTCCCCTACTGCAATTAATTCATAACATAGTAATTACAAAATCAGTTAAAAAAGATATGTATTATCTTAGTTTTATATAATTATGCAAATAGTATGAATCATAAGCCTAAATAAAAAAACGAATTTTCATTTTTGAATAAGTTCGATCCCCTGCGTCAGTGGTGCCACTACAAAATTTCAAGAATAAAATACTTCGCCGAACGAACGCCTTCAGTCGAACCAACACCTTTTTTTGAAAAACTCGAAACGAACATCTTTTCCAAGCAAACTCTGAAGCAAAACCTTCTTCAAGCAGATTCGGAACAAACAATCTTACACTCGGATACCGATTTAGTAAGCCCCGGTTGAGTAATTCCTAGAATTTCTGGCCCACGCAGTTTCTCAGTGCGCAGGGCGAGAGACGGTTGCGACTCTCGCCTCGGAAGGGCCGCGGTGCGCGATGATCAGTCGAGTATATTGCGCAATATTATGCACTCCAATTGGAAACGGTTCAGGCGGCCCTGATTGTTTACATTTCGATTCTCCCAATTTTATAACAAGGCAACTCCCGACACTGTTGCTAAATTGGGGTCCGAGTGTATTCCACTCAGGCGTCGATTTTCGGTTGTAAAGTCTGTTGAAATATTATGTTTTGTGTTTTATTTTAGGCGTTGATCAAATGAAATCGAAGAAATAATTTTGATTTCAGAGAGGAAGGGGTGTTCGTATTTCTGACGTCACTCTGAGTGGTTCAAGCTTCGTGTGCTGATCTGTGACGAAGAAGGGGTGATGTGGCAACATTTTCAAAATAGCGTGACTTAGTTTTTGAAGGGCCCCAAAAAAGATAGGAGAACATTGGAGAAAATTGGAGAACAACTCACGCAATCTTATGGCAAACTGCACATAGCCAGTCGATCCCGATCGTGCCTTTGTTGTTGTCGCTGACGTTTTTAATTTCTCGACATTGTCGACAGACACGGTGTTTGCAGCGGGGGCATGAGGCCCCAGTGTTGTAAAATCTACCAAAGGAGACGCCACATCTTGCACACTTACGGCCCTGGTACAAATTTTCCCCTGAAGCCTTGAAGGCTCCGCGTCGTCGCAGGTACTGGAGATCGGTTTTCAGTCTTCTGGAAATGAGAATAATAGAAGATTAGCAAAATTATTGCATTTTGGGTTCAAGTATTCTTATAGAAATTTCAGTCGCAGGGTGGCCATCAATGGTAATTTTCCAAATTCTCTGACTTTTCCCTGACCAATTTTTCATTTTCCCTGCGACCATTAATATTCAGAGACAAAGATGAATTCTCCACCAAGAAGATTAATTTTTTTGTGGCAAAAGTAGACGAATTTTCAACAAAAGACATGAATTTTCAACTAAAAAAGATCAATTTTCAACCAAAAATTGAAAATTTAAATTTTCAGTTAAAAGCAATATTACTATTTTCAAAAACAAAAAAACTTATTTTCAACAAAATAGTCAAATTTTCAACTAGAGATGAATTTTCAACCAAAAAGACGAATTTTCTAGAAAAACGTTTGTTTTTTTCACCAAAAAATATGAATTTTTCACAAAATACTTTAATCTTCAAGAAAATAATTATATTTTCAACGAAATAGTTAAATTTTTAACAAACTTATGGAACTTTCTACCTACAATGATGAATTTTCAACGAAGTAGTTGATTTTTCAAACAAAAAAGATTCTACTTCAACTAAACACGGTTTAATAATCAACCCGAAAAGTTAATTTTCCAACAAAAAGATGAATTCTCAACGAAAAATATATAACTTGATGTTTCAAGAAAAAAAAAGAAATTTAACAAAATAGTTAAATTTTTAACAAAAGAGTTGAATTTTCAACAAAATAATTAAAGTTTCAACAAAATAGTTGAATTTTTAACCAAATAGTTGAATTTTCAACTTACCAAGGTTAATTCTCAATCAAAAAGATGAATTTTCAACTAAAATGATAAATCTGTAACAAAAAGAAATGAATTTAAACAAAATTATCTTTTAACAAAAAAGGCACCTTTTCCACCAAAAAGAGGAATTTTGTAGAAAACCCATTGAATATTAACTCGGAAATATTAATTTTCGACCAAAATAAACGAAGTTTAAAAAAAAACACATGAATTTTTAACCAAATAGTTGAATTAAAAAACGAAAAAAGATAAATTTGCAACTAAAAATGGAAAAGTTACATTTTCAATAAAATTTTTTTTTTTAATAAAATGAATTTTAAACAGAAAAGTTAAATTTTCAACTAAACACATAAACCTTTAACGAAAAAAAATGTCTAAGAAAGTGGTTTAACTTTTACCAAGTAGTTGAATTTTCAATTTAAAAAAATGAATTTTTTAACAAAAGATTGCACAGTTACATTTTCAGTGAAAAAACTTACTTGTCAAAAAAATAGGTTTTCGACAAAGTAGTTAAAATTTCAATCAACGAAATGAATCACCAACTAAAATTATGAATCTTCAACAAAAAATTATTTTAAAAAAAGCGGTTTAACCTTCAACCAAATAACTGAATCTTCAACCAAAAAATATGAATTCCAAACGAATTATGTAATAGTCGACAATCCAAACAAAAAAGATATCAGTTTTAAATAAAAAAACAGTTGAATTCGTCAAAAAGACGAATTGTAAACCAAAATATACGAATTTCAAACGAATAATGTAATAGTAGACATTCCACACGAAAATACTTGAATTTCAAATGAAAAACAGTTGAATTCAACAATAAAATACGCATTTTCAAACAAAATAGGTCAATCCTCAACCAACTAAGATTAATTTTTAACCAAACAATTACATTTGTAACCAAAAAAGATTAACTTCATTTCAAAAGAGATGAATTTTTAAACCGAAAAGGCGAATTTTCAAAAAAATAGTTGATTTTTTAACTTGTGACATTTTAACAAAGGATGCTTTATAAACGGAATAAAACAGTTTCAAATTTAAATAAAAAATGTTCAAATCTCTTTATCCTTGACTGTTATTTAATGTGCTTCTTATAGAAATTATCTGAGTTTTGCAAGATTTTTTGCAAAATCCCAGACTTTTCCCTGACCTACGGGCACCCAGAGTTGGGTTCAAATTTGAGTTCAAATTTTCAAGTTGAATGTTGGAATCTTTGAAGACAATCAAATTTGAAAGCATCATTTTCATAAGCTGAATTTTCTGAATGTTCTGATTCATTTCCGGGTATTTGTACTTAGTATCTACACCCAACGTGTATAATATTATGGAATAGGTATTGTTTCTAAGGCAGTTAAAGAGGTCAAAAAGTGGGTAGTGAAACGAAGGTAAAACACGAGGAACATTGATCGGAGTAAGGAGGGGAGCAGAGATCTTTCTCTAATGCTGACTTCGGTGTTTAGAATCACGTTTAAGATGCAGAGTTCTCAAGTCTAATGAAACTATAAAATATATTCACTCTGGTCCGAAATGATCTCAAAAAAAGGGAAATGTACCGGTTTTTTTTTTACAAAAATGGGAGGATAAAGTTATTAAAATAAAATTAATGTAGGTATCATATTGAATTCAATAGGAAACGCTTAAAATTCCTAAGATTTCAAGTTGAAATATATTGCAATTTTAACAAAATAGTTGAATTTTCAGATTTTCTTTTAAAAAAGATGAATTTTCACCAAAAGAATATGGTTTTCTAACTAAAAAGTTAAATTTTTGAGAAAAATGTTGACTTTAAAACCCGAAGAGATGAATTTTCAATAAAAATGTTCATTTCCAACCAAGAAAGATGAATTTTCTACCAAACAGCTGAATTGACAACAAACAATTATTTTTCAACCAAATAGTTCAACTTTCCATCAAGACAGTCGAATATTCAACAAAATAGTTGTATTTTTAACCAAATCGTTAAATTTTCTACCAAAAAAAGATTAATTTTCCACGAAAAATATAATACATAGTTGACCAAAAAGTTTAAACTTCAAACAAAAACCGTTGCATTTTCACCTAAATAGTAGAGTTTTCAATAAAAAAAGAATCATTCTCAACAAAGAATATAATACATGATATTTCAACCACCAAAAAATACGAATTTTTCAGGATACAGTTGAATTGTTAACAAAAAAGTTAATTTTCAACCAAGAAAGTTCGATTTTTCATCAAGAAAGACGACTTTTCTACCAAAAAAGATGAATTGTCAATCCAAAAGTACCAATTTCGTATCTAAAAAAACGAATGTTCAACAAATCAGTTGTATTTTTGGCCAAAAAAGATGGCTTATTAACAAAATAATTCAATTCTCTAAAAAATAGTAAAAATTTTAACCAAAAGAGATGAATTCTGAACCAAAAGAAAAATACGTAGTATACTTTTCAACCAAAAATAGTTACTGTCAACCAAAAATAGTTACATTTTGTGGGTGATTCTGAAACCAATCCATTCAGATTATTAAATTTTCCAATAAGGAAAAGAAAACAATCCAAAATATTTAAATGCATTTATAAATACATTTTTTAAATTAAAAAACATTCTTTTTACAAATATTTAAATAAAAAGAAGACTTCTTTCAAGAAAATTGAGTTAAAATATGTAAACTCAATTAAAAGAAATCTTAAAAATTATTCATAAGCAAACCCTGCAGATTGGAAAGAATCGTATTTTCTTATTGGTTTCTATCAATTCAGTTTCGCGAGAAAAAGAGGAAGTTTCTTGAAAACAGGGGAAATCTTAAAAAAAGGAAATATGGGAAAGAGTGTGAAGTTTGTAATTTTATAATTTATAATTGAGGTATTTATCAATGTTTCATAAATGCCCGTCCCTTAAAGCAAAACAATGTAAAACGTGTTCTAAGTGCAATTGGGCGTTACCAGAAATCTCGTTTCACATCTTGCGGTATTCAGTGCAACAAACTAGATTAGGTACCTACATGTTTCAACGAACAATTTAATTGTTTTCAATCGAGACGTGCGTACAAAACGATATAATTCACGATATACACGTGCATGAACGATACAGAGAACAATATCAGAAGGTTCACATAATCATCTCAATAAATTTCAAATCGATTTCTCTCTTTTTCCTGCGATCAATTACTTCAAATGACTCACTCTTGGCAACCTTACTCGAGCCTTCAGGTTGTCAAACGAAAGCCACGTGGAAAAAAGAAGCGACTAAGGTAAAATAAATCAGTTGCTAGATCCTTTTGGTATAATTAGCCTGGGAACTTTTTTGTATCGAGGTGAATCTATTAAGTTGTAAATCAATCAATCCATCTTGGTAAATAAGAGATTTAGGATATGGGAGAAACCTTTTTGAAAGGTAACAAGGAAAGCACTAAACAGACTTCACAGACCAAATTGATCTCAAAAGAACGGAAATACGGTGGTTTTTCACGAAAATAGGAGAATAATAGGGGAATGAATTTCTTCAAATGAAATTAATGTAGTTACCATATTGAATTCAATCTGGAAACGCTTTCAAAGAATTTAAAGTCGAAAAATATTGCATTTTCAACAAAATAGTTAAATTTTCCAAGATTTTCTATTCAAAAGAGATAGATATTCAACATAAACAAATTAATTTCCAACCAAACATTTGCATTTACAGCCAAATAGTTGAACTTCAAAGCAAAAGACGTGAGTTTTCAACAAAATTGTTGCGTTTTTAACCAAGTTATTGAACTGTCAAACAAAAAAGAAGAATTTCAACGAAATGGTCGAATTTTCAAACAAAAAAAATTAAACCAAAAACAGTGGCATTATCATCCAAACAATTGATTTCTTAAGCCAATAACCGAATTTTTCAGAAGAAAGTTGAATTTTTCACAAAATAAAGTTTATTTTCAGCCAATAGAGATGAGTTTTCAAAGAAGAAAGATGAAATTCCTAAAAAAAACATTACTTTTCAATAAAAAAGGACGAATTTAATATTCAAAAAGACGCATGTTCAATGAAAAAGTTAATTTTCCAACAAAGAGGGAGCTTAATTTCCATCCAAAAACCATGTATCGGTCAAGAAAAAAATACTTTAATTAAATTGTCGATTTTTCAAGCCAAACAGAAGAATCAACAAAAAAGTTAATTTTAAACCTAATAGTTGAATTTTCCGCCAAAAAATTAAATTTTAAACTGGAAAAGATCAATTTTCAACAAAACTGTTAAACTTTAAACCAAAAAGATGAATCCTCAACCAAAAAAATTAGTTTTTAACAAAGTTGTTGAATATTTAATAATAGATTTAACTTTTCAACCAAAAAAATAACATTTTAAACCAAGAAAGATGAATTTTTAACGATAAATGTATGTAATAGTTAATATTTCAGAAAAAAAATATTTTCAGTAAATAAGAAAAAAATGTAAGCAAATTGTTTAATTTTCAAGCTAAAATGAAAAATTTTCTACAAAACAGTTTATTTTTTAACCCGTAAATGTGAACTTTCAATAACAAATATAATTGTTAACAACAAAAAACGAGATATTTTTTTCACCAAACATTTGCATTTGTAACCAAAAAAGATCAAAATTGTACGAAAAGAGATGACTTTTCAACCAGGCAAGATTTTTCAGTCAAGGCAGAAAAAAAATCATCTAAATTGTTGATTTTTTAGCCAAAAATACGAATTTTCTATAAAACAGTTGAAGTTTGAACTTACGAATTTTCAACAAAAAAGTTTATTTTGAATCAAATATTTGAAATTTCCACCAAAATAGTTGAGTTTTTAATTGAAATAAGCGAATTTTCAACAAAACAGATGAAACCCGAAGAGACGAATTATCGATAAAAAAGATGACTTTATAGCAAAATAGCTGTTTTAACCAAAAGATATTAATTCTGAACCAAAAATATAATAGTGGTCTCAAAAAGTGGATCCAAAAAGAATGAACTTTCAACGAAAAATAGTTGGATTTTCTTATAAGGTTCTAATATGTCATTCTGTTCGAATTTAAGCGAAAGTCGAGAAAAAGGCAAAGGGGAAATTTCTTGAAAACAGGGGAAAAGGAGAAATTCTTAGATAAGAGGAAAGAGCAGAAGAGGGGAAAGAGTGTGTTTGAATTTGTTAGAAAAAATTTTTAAAGCAATTCAAAAATGCATTGAGATTTTGAAGAAATATTTTTATTGGATTGCATTTTCTGGTTTGGTCTCCTGTTACCGATCGGCTCGTTCGTATGACCAGGAAATTCAATCTGCAGACGAAGATGTCGGTTAAGGTCTATTTAACCAACCATTTAATTGGTCTAATTAATATATTTGTTTGTGACATTGCTTTTAAAGTTACCTCATTAAGATATTAATGATCCAAGTTGAATACAAATTATATAAATTAATTAAGTTTTACGATTTTTAAGTAAAGAGGAACTAATTGTAACTAATTACTAGGACAGAAACTAATTATTATAGGGATTGATTCGTATAGAAAATTATTTTTTAATACTTGCAATTTGTGTTTAGTAAACAGATACATAATCTCTAACTTTATAAAATTTAATTACTTAAGAAAATAGCATTATTTGAGATGGTTACAATAAAATATTAATTAAAATTTTTTAAATAATTGATAAGAATAATTATTAACAGTTTATTGGTTTACAGAATTAAACAGATTCAGTACTGCGTTATATACTTTATAATTGAACAATCGTGTCAGTGAAACCTCTAAATGAATTCGAAATTGTCAACGTTTTAAATGGCAAATTTTCAATTTTTTAGTTTTTTACCCGACGTTAAAAATTTATGTATGTTTTTTTAATTTTAGAAGTTTTTAAACATTCTCAATTTCAAATTTTTTAATTTTCTATCAGACTGTAGTTCTTATATCCCATCCCAACTTCGGTGATCGAACGAGAAGCGTAAAATATTTCATGTGTCCAAACGGAGACAATATTTTTCTTCAGTTTTGATTAAAACTTCATTTCGAATTTATTTCATTTAGTTACATTATTTAACTTTTATTATTTGAGTTGAACCATGCGAAAATTTTAAATTAAATATAATTTTTGCTTTAAATTGTTTAATATAAATTATTTTTTAGGCACTGATTAGTATTACTGAATTTTCCGTAATATTAGCAGTAATTTTTAAGTATACTTAACTTTTGAATATTCAGTTTTCTAATATTAGATACACTACCGATAATATTTTCTGTTATATGTATATGCATTTGTAAATTCAAATTTTGGAAAATTAAAAAAAAAACAACGAGATACTTTGAATTAAAAAACGAACTTTGTGCTCAAGTTAGAACTTTCTTAAAATATTTTTAAAAAACGCGTTTTGTACTGTGTTAACTGTACATTATTTTGAAAAAATTATTATGTTAAATTTAGTGTCGCTACAGTTTTATGTAGTGAATAATAATATAAAGTTATACATTAAAAAGGCTGTGTCTAGTCATCCTGAAAAATTAGGGAGTTAGAAAAGGGGGTGGACCAGTCGTCCAAAAAATTCGGGACGACTAAGCAAGCGTATGAAAAATATTTGACTGGTCATCCCGAATTTAGGGACGGCGAGGTACTTCGAATTAAAAAACAAAACTTTGTATTCAAGTTACAACTTTCTTAAAATATTTTAGAAAACGCGTTTTGGACTGTGTTAACAGTACATTGTTTTGAACGAATTTAAACTGCTGGCTTGAAATTTCTTTAATTTGAATCGAAGAAACATGACATTATTTTTCTATAATATACCATATTTTTGCGTGGTGTGCAAGATCTAAAATCTGTTAAAAAAGACCAAATTCACAATTTTGAAACCAGGCAATTTTTTATTATTGAAAAACAATAACATGTTTCTTTGGTCACAGCTGAAGAAATTTTTGCGCAATTAAAAAAAGTTCTAGCTTAAACAAAAATTTTGTTTTTTAATTTATAATTTTATATTAATATTCACCACCGAAAACTGTTCCTACAACAAATTCGACATACTTTTTGGGCCCATAGGAAAAAAAGAGTTTTTTTCGGCCCAATCTCATGTACAATCGGTGTACAACGAAATTACAAAAACAAAAAAATACGCAATTAATTTAAGGGTGTTCTAGGTGTACATTCAAGTTCAAGATTACTGAGTATTCAACTTGATTGATAAAATTGACAAAAAAAGGCCATTGATTATTGCATCAAATTTTAGAACAAGAAACCCAAGTATAAATAATAATAAAATAGTTTTGGTAATAATTGTTTATTTAAATGTAGTTATTTGCATAATTGTGTTTTGTCATCCGCTTTAGGCAAAAGTCGTAATTTTCATTTAATTTTATTTTTAAAATCTCATTCTATTTCTTGAAAGGTTCTTTATAATTACATTCGTCACGTTTTTATGGAAATTATTTTATTTAGAAATAATGCGTGCAATCATTTTTAGTTAGTTATCTTTAGAATTAAACAATTTGTTAAATAATATTTAATAAAACGTGACAAATAAAATATTAAAGAACCTTACAATAAATAGAATAAGCTTTTGTAAATTTAAATTGAATGAAAATTACGACTTTCGCCTAAAGCGGAAGAAAAAAGACAAATATGCAAATAACTACATTTTATTAAACAATTATGACGTCAAGTATTTTTTTATTATTTGCGCTTAGGTTTCTCTTCTAAAATTTGTTGCAATAATCAATGGGCCTTTCTCTATAAATTTTATAAGTCGAGTTAAAGATTAAGTAATTCTGAACTTGACGGTACACCAAGAACATCCTTAAGCAAATCAACTATATCCTTATTTCTCAAAGAAATAAAGGTTGATCTCTCATATCTAATTCAACCAAACATATTTCTGAATAAGATTACGACATGAATACATTTCAAAGCCTCCTCTTCTGATATAACATCCAACCCAAGACCAATCTATATATTCCTTCCACCCACCACTACAAAACCATTTCAAGACACTAGAATTAAACTTTCCCCAGCAATTAACCTGACTGCTCTTTAGTCTCCAATCTTCATAAATCCTGGCACAATTCACCTCTAATTCATCCTCTTTGCACACGAATTAGATTACAGAACAAACTTAATCATTTGATCACGTAATATTTATAATGCACTATCTTCTAAATCTATTGTTCCGTTGACAATTTTCGAAACTCTTTTTTCTTCATACTTCATCAGCAGCTATTCACTTAAATCACCATACATAACTATAATCCTTTGAGCACGTTTGTTGCTCTAAAAACTGGTATACCCTTGCAGATTAAAATAATATCCCAGTATTTATTAACCTATAAAAAAGGTAAATCCGTACAAAACTCTTGCTTCTTTAGTTTGTTGGCTCATCCCGGACTTACCGACGCGAAAATCCGAATGAAACTCACCATGAGGATTTAGTGAACCGGCAGATCAATAAAGTCAGGATCATTGATCGATACTCAATAGATAGCGATATTTTGGAATATATTGGTTATAGGTATAGGTATAGGTCGAACGGTACGATCTGCGGGACTGCGGGACCTGGTACCGATCTCGTACTGAGCTCCTCTCGATCTCTTGTTTCTTGGTTCACTCGTTCCTCCGGTTCGGTTTAGTTCGACTAGCGGGGGCGTTCCATGACTCAAGACTCAAGACAAGAACCAAGGTATCCAAGGTATAGTACTGATACTGGTACTGGTACTGTAGTAGCGTAGGTATTCCTGATACTCTCCTTCTCTTTCAATTTTCACTCACTCTCACGCCCAAGATAGAAAATATAAAACATTATATGTAGGGGAAACCAGCACGAGGTGGATAGAAATACTTTTAAAATCATAATATTGATAAATGATGAACAAGTGGGGAAAGTATTACATACCCAATTAAAGCTGATACATTCATTTTAAAGATAGAAATGCCATCACATGAATTATATTAGCCATTTATTCTACATCTTATACTTTTTTAACACGTTGAAATTTTATTCAGATGGTACTCTTCTGGTGCAAAGTGAATATTCACATTTAGGGTGGCCGAAAAACTTCATTATCAAAATTTCCTGACTTTTCCTTGATTTTTCTCTGGCCAATTTTTCATTTACCCTGATATTTAATATTTATAGACTAGAATTTTAATCTGATAAAATTTTTAACATAGAAACTTTTATAAACGAAAATAAAAAATTGAAGATGAAATATAAAAATTAAAGTTTTTCATTTTAACCACAAAATATTAACTTTTTTTACCATAAAGATGAATTTTTAATCCAAAAGGACGATTTTTTAACAAAACAGTTGAATGTTCAACATGCAAAGACGAATGTTCAATCAAATCGTCGAATTTTCAAACAAAAAATATTAAACTTCAACCAAAAACAATTGCATTTTTAACCAAATAATAAAATTTTTTAGATCATAGTTAAATTTTCAACAAAAAATATGAATTTTTAAGTCAAAAGCATGAATTTTCTGTCAACAAGAATGTTCAACGAAATAGTTGGACTTTTATCCAAATACAACAATTTTTAATAAAAAA
>CAKNWT010079341.1:0-27671 GCA_932066315.1 Andricus coriarius | reverse complement strand
AAAATATTTAATTAATATATTGTTAATTAAAAAGTAATTTTGATTAAAGAAAAAGTTTTTAAATTATTTAAATTTGGGAATTTTCTGATGGCGGGAATTTGACAGTGTTTGATACATTATATTTTGTCAATTTTCTGTCACGAATTTTATTATTCGTACATTTTTAAATTCGGTAATATAATATTTCATCTACAGTATTTTCGTAAAAAATGTTGAAATTCTAAATTTTACCCTATTAGAAATTTTGGAAAATGCTCACGCTTAGTTGTAAAAAAATATGCTTCAGCATGCAAAAAAAATATTTTCTGAATTTAAGTATTGGTAAATTTTCTATAAACCAAGATATTTTTTTATAAAACTTTCGAATAATCGTTTCTATAAAAATAATATTTTACAACCAATTTTAATTCTGCATCACGAACTTGCATATTTTTTTCTTATGCGCAAACCTGCATTCATTTGGGTTAAAACTGCAAGTGAACCGCCACCTCAACTCGAGCCCTTCGTAATTTTTTTTTTCAAATAAAAAAAATCTGCACAGAAAACTATAATTTAGAAACATTGAGCTTTATATAAAGAAAATGTTGTGCCAGGAAGAGAAAAAAATATAATTCTTGCACTCTTCAAACATAAATATGCTACAGTGCAAAAGAAATACAAATATTTAACAATAATTAGTGATCCGAATTTCAGAATTTGCATGAAACGTGTTGCCAAGTGAATATATTGATCTTCTCACGTGAAAGGAGCGCGGGTAATTTAAACCTGAACAGTTCCCCTCTTCATTGCCAGATGGCGCCACGACACTCTTAACGGTGCAAACGAAAGAGAAGTGACAGCCCGAACTGTCAGCGGTCTTCCTTAAGTCAAATTTTTTCTGAAAATAAGAAATTGGACCCAGTACCATTAACCCCAAACAGGAACAAAAACAATTTCTCGCCCTCCAAAACAAGAATTCAAGTCATTCAGTCCCAATTCGCCGAAAAAATCATGTATATTCCACAAGTCGTTAAGCCTGCACGCAGAAGGGAACGACTTGCCTAGCCGGTCAGTCTACTGGAAGATTCCATTGTGAGTGGGTTTCAAAAAGTTTTTCCTCCGGTTAATCGGTGTTTTTCGTGTGTATCACCCTTCGGCCGACTCCATTCACTACACAAAAAGGTACTAGCAGACATATTTTCCTAGGAAATGTCATTACTTCGTTAATTATTCTCCGAGAGTCAAAATGAGAGTCAAAATTGTAGAGGTTACTGCACCGCTCGATCCTTTCAGCTGTGTGCCCCAGCTGATGAGTAAACGTAGAACGACCGGTTTCTACTTGAAAGTCACTTTTTAAAATCCCTTAAATTCGATTTTTTGGAGTTAACATCACCTGAGGTCGAATCCTTCCTCTCCCTTTTTTCATGAAGGTTTGAAAAAGTTCGTTAACAGGGTGACCTCCAAAATCAGCGGTGCTTTCAGTGACTTTGAGTCGTGTATTTTAGAGTATAATTTTGCAAAACGTTACG
This sequence comes from Andricus coriarius, assembly GCA_932066315.1. Lineage (NCBI taxonomy): Eukaryota > Metazoa > Arthropoda > Insecta > Hymenoptera > Cynipidae > Andricus > Andricus coriarius. Next base: position 26,163 of record CAKNWT010079341.1, on the reverse strand, counting down.
TTTTGTTACGTTCTGCAGAATTTAATTATTGTTACGTTGTTAAATCATCTCGGATATAGTTAATTATTTCAAAGTGACTCGACAATTCCGAAACAAAAGGGCAACTCTGCCCATAGCAACAACAAAGTGACACTTTGGTATGTCTTCTTTTTTATTTATTACTAGAAAACAAACACGCGCGATTTTTAGTTTTGTTGTCTCCTCCAATTTTTAAATTAAAATATAAAATTAATATTAATGTCAACTTTTTGTATTTAGTAGAATCTATTATCTAAAATAATAGAGAGGAAAGGTAAGGAAAATATTTTTGATATTCGATGAAAATTGATATCTTAACTTCAGAATTAATATATAATATTTTTGTACAATATGTAGATAATCATAACCTTGCATTCTTGATCAAAAATACAAATTTTCAATGAGAAACACTAACATAACCTAAAGTTGTTCAAAATTTTAGGTTTTATTTTTAAAGTCAAATGATTTTTGTTTATAATATCTAATTGCCGGTTTAATACATCAACATAACCTAAAATTTCTAAAAAATTGTGAACCTTCTTTAAAAAATAATTTTTTTTCTCTAAAAATGTCAATTTTCGACGACAAACACTAACATAATCATAAATTCTTAAAAGATTCTAAATTTTGCTCTTATGATAATTTTCTATATAAATCTCCAACGTAATCTGAAATTGTTAAAAGATTACAAATCTTCTTTGTCATTTAATTATTTTTGGTTGAAATATTAACTATTACATTTTTCGTTGAGAATTCATCTTTTTTAGTAGAAAATTAATCTCTTTGATTGAAGATTTTAATATTTTGGTGAACATTTCTTTTTTTTTTGGTTGGAAGTTAATTTTTTTTGTCTCAAAATTTAACTATGCTATTTTTGGTTGGAAAATTCATCTCTTTAGGTAGGAATTTTCTATTTTTTAGTTAAAATGCAACTGTTTGGTTGCAAATGAATCTGTTTTGATTGAGGATTTCACTATTTTGTTAAAAATTAGTCTTTTTTGGTTAAATTTAACTGTTTTGTGAATGAAATATTAATTATTACATTTAGGTTGATAATTCATCTTTTCTGGTTAAAAATTTAACTACTTGGCTGAAGGTTTCGAAACTTCATGATTTTATACTAAAATTCTTTTTTGAAAATACTAATTTCCAAAGTGAAGGAATAACATAAAACATGTATAATATATTCAATAACTTATTAGATAATTTAAAATTTTTTATTTAATCGCGCAAGAGTATTAAAAAACACAAATTTTTCTCAAGTCGCATAAGTTTGCCCATGATTTTTATTAGTTAAAGGAATGATTTTCAGATTCAATTTTCAAATTTAAGATATACAAACTTCAAGTGATGAAAAGCCAGTCACATTTTCAATAACAATGATTGCGAGATTTTCGAGGTATTTCGTGACACCACTTTTTTTAGATAGATTAAGAATGATTAGAATTTAGGAGAATGATAAAGTAGTCTGACATTCATATTTTATTTATATTTACTCTTCAATAAAAAGTATGCTCGCTATCTCAATTTTTTGAAGGTTTATACTTTTAATATATCTGTTTTGTATTTTTATATCTACAATTTCTTAAATCAGAAGGCGGATCGTAATCCGAGTGTCTTTAATTTTCATCAAATTTTCTGTCTGGGTACTTGCAAATTAATTAGTATTGCATTTTTTTAAATAGTAAAAATCTCCAAATTATCAAAAATCCTTGTGGCTTCTTTGTAATGACTGCCATTAAATTATATACATAAGTAAATTAGTTTATTCTAAATTCGTCCTAATTAACACAAACTACAATATTTGTCGTAGTTTTTAATACAATTATTAGAACAGAGCAAATTATTTCATTTCTGCTACTCATTTAAAATGATTAGCATGTTTTTTAAGTGACCCTGCAATAAAATTGATCTTATTAGGTTTCATTCTTTTAACGATTTGAAAACATTTGCAATTTTCATTTCTTTATAGTCCAAAAGCGAAATATCAGTTGGGGAGACCAAAATAAATATGTATTTTTTGTCAGAAAATACAAAAACAATCAAAAAAATCTTGTTTCATATCTTTTTTTTTCAACGTTTTGGTTTTTCCACGGGATCATAATCACTTTATGAGTTTGTGAGTTAGCCATTTTTGACCAACTATTCTGGTTTTAGCCATTGAAAATGCCTTTAAAACAATTAAAAATTCAATTTTTTGGCCAAACTATGTGATATACGAAAAAAATGTTAACAAGAAAAACCATTCCTCCTAAAAAAATCTACAATTTTTCATATAACCATTAATTCATAAGATGCACAGTTTTTTTTTTAATCGTGAAAAATATTATTAAAAATAAAAAAATTCTATTTTCCATAAAAACTATTCGAGATACGAAAAACATGGTAAAAAGAAAATTGTTCATCTAAAAGAGAGCTACAAATTTACTTCGGACTATTTTCCATAAGACGTATCGTTTTTGTTTTAATCGTGATAACGCATTTCAACAAATCATAAATTCCATTTTCCGGCCAAACTATGCAACATATATACGACCGAATCCATTTCAAATCAGGCAGGGCTTTACACTTGAAATCGCAGAATCTCTCAGGGACGAAATATGTTGGTTTTTGGAGGAAATTAGGCGATACGTATTTTTCCGATTTGTACAAAAAAAAATAACTTTTGTAGCCAGGAGAATTATTTTTTCTTGGAAACAATGACAGATACGAAAAAATGTTAAGGTAAAAGTTTGTATGTCTAAAAAAGTTTTATGCTCTTTTTTATTTTTTTCTTCAAATTTTGAAAACATGAAAAAAAATATTTTCTCACAACCTCTACCTCTTTTATTGTTCTAAATATTTTTTTAAAGTTTCTGCTAATAGAAGAAATGAATCTTTTCAGGATCATGCTATTTTTTCCTAAAAATGTGATTTTAGAATTTTCTCAAAAAAAAAATTCGCGGAAAATCGATTTTTAATTTTTTCAGAAAAACCGGTACCATTTTGTTAGTTTTAAACTTTTTTTAATTTTCCGTCGGATTTTGAAAGAAGACGATGAACACTATTAGAATCAAAAAGAAAATAATAAATATCTGAATTAGGTAAAAATGTATAGAGGTTCGAAGAACAACATTCTGGATTTTTGAAAAACAAGGCACAAAATTCAAATACGCATAAATTATTAGAATTTTTTTTTTGTTGCAAATCAGAAAAATACATATCGCCTAATTTCCTCTAAAAAACAACATATTTCGTCCCGAGAGATTCTGTGTTTGCAAGTGTAGAACCCTGCCTGATTTTAAATGGATTCGGTCATACGAAAAAAAGTTTTAAAAAAATTGTTGCTTCAAAAAAGAACTACAAAGTAGTTGCATTTAAATGTTTTTTGATAGGACTGAACGTTTTTCCTATAAGTATTGAAAATTATAATTAAATATCGAAAATAAAAAATATTATGATTATGCAATTTATTAGAGAATTATAGAAATACATATAAAATATCTCGAAGCCTCTATCTGAAAAATTCGCGAATTTTGATCCATAATTACCCTGGTTGACGGTTATTCATTTTTCTCAACTTTTCAGTTTTTCGACGGAATTTTGTTAAATTAATTAATTAATTATACGGAATTATAATCACTTTATCCTCACTTTTATAATTAAAAAAAAATTGTTTTAATTTTATTTTTTTCTAATTAAATTTCAGACCGAAACTATAGAAGAATAAATGTATTCTATTGAAAGAAATGTGAATCATTAGAGGATTTCAATAATATTAAATATTAACAGATTTGAATTATTTCAATGAATTCCACTAATTGCTGATTAAATTTAATATTTAACAGTTGATTAATTTGAAATATTAGAATAGTAACAATGATAAATGGCTGTAATTAGCTTTAAAATGATAATATGTTGAATAAATTTTGTTTCATTAACAAGTTATAAACGTTTACACAATTAAAAAAAAAAATTTATGGTAATTTTTTGAGCTGGAAAGGGCAAGGGGAAAGGTCTGTCACATCCTACGCCTTTTCCAGCTCGAATAATTACCAATCGTTGATAATTGTCGCAATTTAATAACTTTTTTCGAACTAACCTTATAAATGTAAGTCGCGAATATTTTCGAGGTTATATTCATAATCGGCAACTCAAAATACATTTGTATACATGGTTTTAACAGAACGAGAATAGAATTAGTTGAAGGGTTGTAGTACAGAACTAGGTGACCAAAGTTTTGATCAAAAATTCTTTAAAAATAAAATACACATTGTGGTAAAAGGATTTTTTTCAAAAAATTACTTTTTGAGGCAATAATTTAAAAAAAATATTTAAAATTTTAGTTATAATTTTAATGTAGTAATCATTTTTTCAACCTTTCAACTTTCTGGCATACTGTTATACTGCGATCTTCAATTATGATTTTGTAGGAACAGAATCATTTTTTTTTCGATTTTAATTCTTCTTCAACATCCCCATATCTCAAGAGTAAGTTTTTATTTTCACAAATAAATTTAAATCCGTTTTTTTTTTCTCGCTATCCAAACCTGATTTTGAAAACCCATGAAATTTTAATCTCAAAATTTGTAGTCGATTTTCTCGGAATTAGCTAAATTTTGTACATAAAACTGTGTTTACTCGTATTTAGAAATCTAATATCTCGGAAGCATGATTTTATTTTATGTTTAAACTAAAAATCTAGTCTACTTCCACATCCATGTTCGCGAATCTGGATAACTTTTTTTGATCAAACTTTTGTAGCTTCAGTTCAAAAACACTTCGGCAGGGAGTTCTGTAACGCCACCCTTCAGTTATGAACGTGATTTTACAGATTTTTGAGTTTTTAGGGGGAAATATGAAACCTCACTTTCTGGCTTTTCTCCGAATGATAGTTTACTTTTGGACTAGAAAGAAGATTATCCAAACGGTTTCAAACCATTTACTCGAAAATTCTGAAAAGTCATCGAAGTAAACAATTATTGAAATTTATAATTCGAAATCACTGAAAAGGGTCCAAATTACCGGAAAAAATTAAATTTCTTTCTTTTAAATACTAAAAATGTACATGAAGATCTGAACGTTCCAGGGAACGAAATATTTTTTCCCAATTATATTTTATCAATAAATATTGTTGCAACTAAAATTTAAAATAACGTATTTTAAGTTTAATTCTTTAATCTTTTTATTACAATATAAATAAACAAACATTTATGCATCGTTTATAGTTTACAAACTCATCATTAAAATATTTCGTTTATTTGAACGTTCAGAATTTCAAGCACACACTTAAACCATTTTTCAATTTATGATATTAAATTGTCGTATAAAAACAATAAAAAGTCTGTGTACAAAATAATCCACTGATCACGAAACGGTTGAGAATGCTAGATCACATTTTAATCAGTAAATTTTATCCTAGAAGTTTTTAATTGAAGTTCTCAAAAGCGAGTAAAATGTTACAGTTCACCTGAACTATAAATTAGAAGAAAAACGACCTGTACTCGCAACGATTAAAGAATTTACGAGAATAATTTAAAACTTAGTTTACCCATTTTTTCTGAATGGATTTCTGCTAGCTCATATTTCGTTATTAGATTGCAGGATATTTAATACGGAGAGTAGATAGTTGTGTGCAATATATTATTTTAATAGATGTAGAGGGAATAGAGTATAATATTCTTAATGTTCTTTGCCAAGACATTTGATTGATGCTTAAAGCTCGTTCTATGGACAAGCGAAACTCTAGATTATATACATAATTTCCTTACGCAGCTGAGCTCTCAGCAGCTGATGAGTGCCGGAGAGTACAACCGGTTCTCTATTATTTTTTTAAAACTTCATTTCATTCTGCAACGCCCTACTTATTACACGTGTATCTTCTAGTAATAATTGCAATGCGATGCCGTTCAGGTTGCTCGTCATCAATCTTTAGATCACTTTTTATTAATATTCTTTCCTGATAATAATTATATTATGAACGCTGCACATTTTTGCTGAATAGTATTTTAATAATCTTCTTGATGTATGGAGTCAAAAAATGAAAGGATGGCTGAGGGAATAGGAAACCGTAAATTTCTAGAGACCGCAGTTTTATTTTATGTTTCATACTGTCTAGTCTAGTAATATCAGGGTGGACCTTGATCAGGGAAAACCTGGAAATCAAGGTAAAGTCAGGGAATATTATTGGTCAGGAAAAAGTAAGGGATTTTGTAAAAAAAACTTGAAAATGTCACGGAACTTCTATAAGTGTCAAGGATAATTAATTCAATTTTTTTAATTTCAATCCGAAGTTGTTCTATTCCGTTTATAAAAGATTGTATATTAAAAATGTCACAAGCTTAAGAAAAATTGGTTAGGGAAAAATTAAGGAGTTTTCAAAATTAAGTCCTGCAGCCATCCTTATATAATAATATTCTGCTTAGTAATTTATTTGCCTTGTATTTTTTTTTGCTGTTGGTTGAAAATTCAACGATGTGGTTAAAAATTAATCTTTTTCATTAGAAAATTTAACTTTTTTGTTGAAAATTCAACTAAAACTTTCTTGGGTGAAAATTTAACTAGTTTTTGAAAATTCGTCTTTTTGGTTTAAAAATTCATCTGTTTTAGTAGAAATTTCATATTTTTTGGGTTAAAATACAACCGTTTAATCAAAATTTAGTATTGTTTCGTAGAGGATTCAACTATTTTGTTGAAAATTCGTCTTTTGTGGTTGAGTTTAACTGATTTTATTTAAAATAAAAATAATTTTTGGTTAAAATATCTACTATTACATTATTCGTTGAAAATGCATATTTTTGGTTGAAAATTGAACTACTTGGTGGAAGTTTGAATCACTTTGTTACATAATAATTTTTTTAAGATTTATAATTTCAGTTAAAAATTCATCTATGGTTGAAAATTCCTTTTTTTTTTGGTTGAAAATTATTTTTTTGCCTCTGTTTTCAAACAAATTCCCGTTTTTATCGTTGTTTGCTAAAATGTAAACTGGAATAATAAAAACCATGAAGAAAATTCAACTATATTTTTGTACTATTTGGTTAAAAATTAAATTATTCTGTTGAAAATTCAAATATTTGGTTGAGAATGAACTTTTTAAATAAAAACTCATATTTTCGTGTTGAAAAATCAACAGTTTTGTTGAATATTCTTCTTATTTGATAGAAAATTAATCTTTTTGGTAGAAAAGTCATTTTTCTGGTTGAAAATGAATTTTTTTGGTTGGAAATTTATCTTGAAGGCTTTTTTTTAAATTCAACAATTTTGTTAAAATATCATCATCCTTTTTAGTTTAAAATTCAACGGTTTTGTTGAAAATTTGATCTTTTGGCTTGAAAATTCAACTATTTCGGTAGAAAATAAACTTTTTTGTTGAAAATTAATGTTTTTTATTTGAAAATCCAATTATTCGGTTGAAAATCCAATTATTTGGTTGAAAATGAACTTTTTTGTTTGAAAATTTATATTTTTGGGTTGAATATGTCATGTTTTTTTTTTAGAAAAATCGTCTTTTGACTTGATAATTTAACAATTTGATTAAAAATGAACTATTTAATGAAAATGCAATATATTTTGACTTAAAATCTTAGGAATTTAGAGTGTATTTAATTAAATTCATTATGGTACCTGCATTAATTTAAAAAAAATGTTTTCCCCTATTATTCTCCTATTTTGGTGAAAAATCACCCCATTTACCCTGTTTTGAGAGCATATCGGACTGTGAAGTCTGCAATTGTTAAAAAGTATCTGAGTGAGAAGTTCTTGGATTAAAAATATTTAAATGCTTCAAGTTTGACATTGTGAAATAATTTGTACAGGCAATCAATTGCCTTCACTTGCAGTTGATGCCCTCGCAAGTAAAATCTCGTGCCCTGCTCACTTTTTTGTTTGTTGCACCAAATACCTTTGACTTTTACCAGCGTAGGCCATCAATAACCCACGCAATGCAATTTTGACCGACGCGGTCTTGCTTCACGTAAAGTTTTTTCTCCTGATTCTGACTGGTGTAAACAAACGTGATCACGGTGCACTGTTTTGTACATTTCCCTGAGTTACGAGAGCCGCCAATCACAGGCTGTTCGTATACGTTAGAGTACACCATCTGACATACATTACAGTACTCTTTATACGTGTGTAGGTGAGCGTTAATCGGTACCTTTCACGCGATGCGATAAGACATCTAGCTGTTGAGGATAAAATTTGAGGAATTATGTCGCGAGAAAAAGTCTGTAATTTCACATTTTCTATTACTTCGACAGCACTCTTCAAACAATGATGAGAGTTTTGCACTGAACTTAAATGCAGCAGAGTCTGCGATGAAAGTATAACATTTTTAATATTTCCTAGAAACAGTTGTATATTTTTAAGTACTGGAAAAAAGCCTCTTTTCAACAACATAGATGAATTTTTAACGAAGGTGTCGACTTTTCAACCAAAAAGAAAAATTTTCAACCAGGAAAATTAATTTTGGCCCAAAAAAGATAAATTTTCAAACAAAGTAGTTGATTTTTAAACCAAAAAAGATTTTTCAGTCAAGAAAGAAAAAGAATGTCAAATTAATTGTTGAATTTTCAAGCCAAAAAGAAGATTTTTTTCAGTCGACTTTTTAAACTGAAAGTATGAATTCTTAGTAAAAAATTTAATCCTGAACCGAATTGTTGAGTTTTTACCGTAATAGTTTAATTTTTAACCCAAAAAGATGAATTTTCAACAAAATAGGTACATTTTCAACCGAAGAATTCAACTGAATTCTCAACTAAAATGATTAATTTTGAACTTAAAAAGGCGTTTTCAACCAAAAAAGTTCTTAACGTTAAATAAAAAAAGTTGAATTAATCCAAAAAGACCAATTTTTCAACCTAGGAGTTAACTTTTTACCCACAAAAGATTTTTCAGTCGAAAAAGAAAAAAATTTTAACCAAATTGTTGAAATTTTAAGCCGAAATACAGATTTCGTATACAAAACAGTTGAATTTTTAATCCGAAATTATGAATTTTTGACAAAAAAGTTATTTTTCATAAGATATTGAATTTTTCAACCAAAAATAATTTTTCATTTCAGAAAAAAATTTAATACCACTTTGTTGTATTTTCAATTCAAGAAAAGAATTTTTCACAAAACAGTTCAATATTTAACCCGAAATTCTGAATTTTCAACATAAAAGTTAATTTTCAACCAAACAGTTTTATTTGTCAAGATAAATAGATTTTTCAGTCAAGAAACAAAAAAACTTTCATCCAAATTGTGAAAATTTCAAGCAAAAACGACGAATTTTCTACAAAGCAGTATAAATTTTAACCCAGGAATATGAATTTTGAGCAAAACGGTTGTATTTTCTACCCCAAAATATGAATTTTCATGAAAAAAATTCATTTTCAACCAAATAACAACTTTTTTAATAAAAAAAAGATAATATTCTCAACCAGATATTTAATAAGAGACTTTTTAAACGAAAATAATGATTTTTCAACAAATATTAGCGTATATTAGGACCCTGTAATAAAGTACAATTAATTGGGAGTTTATATGGCTTGGTTTTACAGGCTAGCAAACTATGTATTTGAAAAGACTGTTATCTTCATAATTTGGTTATTTTTGTGAATGATAATTTTCTTTATACTATAATCTTTTTTTAGCTGTCGTTACCAAATTTTTCAACATGTGGGAACCTTCAACTGATAAAAATATATTAGAAACAAATTTAAAAGTCTGTGGAAACAGAAGCAGAAAAAATACGTTTTTCAAATAGTTATTAACTTTTTTTTTAAATAAGTATTAACTCAACGTTCTATACTGAAAAGAATACAGTAGAAAAACATTGATGAAAGTAAGGAATCAAAATCTATCTACTGATACAAATACATTAGAAAATCCAAACATCAACCTTTTTCAATTTTGCTATTTTTCAATCTTTGATCCTCTTGAATCTTTTTCTGATGTATTTTTATCAGTAGAAATTGCTGAAGTGTTAACAGATTTTTCAAAGCCAGCTGAACAAAAACTTCTGAACACAAAAATGAATAGAAAACTTGCTAAAAAAAGCTGTTACTTCTAGAGGGAACTTTCGTTCAATATTCACGAGATACCCATATAATATAAAAAGTTTTTCATATAATATAAAAGAAGTGAAATCCCCTTTTCAGATAAAAATCCCCTTTTTACCTGAAATTGAACTACTGAACCGCTGTGATCCCTAAAAATGTTAATCTCAAGGAATGCTCTATTTTAGGTCTACTGATTAAATTAGTAGGGGGATTAAATCGCCAAAGATTGTGGCTCACATTTGGGTCAATTTGGCTGTAATCCAACATCGAAAAGTCGAGATTCAGTGCCTAGAGAACTAGTCTACACGAATATCTAAATGGATAGTTGGAATAAATTACACTGGCTTAACTCAGCGATTAGGTGATTCGTAATTCATTAGATCATCGCGAGAATGCCATTTCAAGATCAGATAAATCGATTCGTGCATTGTTAAAGTTACATCATATCGGGATAATCCTCGAGAGACCATGTCAAGTTGAAATTATCAGTTAACATTAAGGATTCGAAATTTATCTGATTGAAAATGAATCTATTAAAGCAGGAAAACAACAGAGTGGACTGAATGCATTTCAAATCAGGGAATTTCTAGATTTGAAGTTGCAGATTAATTAGGCGGCATGTATTTTTCTGATTTGACAACAGTTTTTTTGGTTAGGGTATGACTATTAGAAATTTAACGCGTGGTTAAAAAAACAGCACTTCTTTTTTAATCTCTTTAGTTTTTGACCTGATTCAGAAATTCAAATTTTCTTTCCAGACTCATGGTGAGGTTCGCCGACCGCTTTCGAAATCCGCCGGAAATTTTGAGAACTTTCGAAAGAAGACGATGAAACTCACGATAGCCTGGAAAGAAAATTTGCATTTCTGAATTAGGTCAACAACCATAGAGGTTTAAAGAATAAAATTGGTGTTTTTTTTTTGAAAAAAACAAGCATGGAGGGTTCACAGTATTTCCCCTATTCCTTTGCGTTTTCCGTTTTTCCATATTCTCGACAAACTTCCCCTTATGTTTTTAAATGTACGATATTTGAAAATATAATTAATCCTTTTGCATCTATAAAATTATTCTATTCAAAACTAGAATATGCTACCGCGAGTTGTGATTTTTTTTTATAATTTCCAGAAATATCATTTATAATTTAATTAACTTGTTCAAATTTGACTCATTTCAAACTAAACTATTTTAGATTTAATCAAAACTTTACAGCTAGAATATTTTTTCACATTGAAGATTATTTAGTTTAAATTTTAACCAAAATTGTCATTCTGTCAGACATATTATAACAATTATTGTTCGATTAGATCAGATTTCCAACAAGAATTACAAGATTTATAGCTGATCTTAATGATATTTTTCGATTGAACACAAATACCAAAAACCAGCTTTTAACAATTCGGCAAAAGCACAGTTTTTATATTAAATATTTTTTCTTTAAATATACATTCCGTATGATATTTAATTAATGTAATGATATATTAAAATTTAAACAACCCTCTTTCTCTGACTTTTTCTTAAACGAAGAAACTTCGTACATTTCAAAATTTTTCAATGGAGACTGATTTTAGTGCTTAGACCATTTCTAGGCGCTTTAAATTCAATATTTTCTGAATTATCTATTGTTACTAGAATTAATCATTCCTTAAATAATTTATTTCGTTTCAAACGTTTTTAGAACTCTTGATATTTAAAAATGTGTAGAACTCTTAATATTTAAAAATTTGTTAATGTGGATTCTTAAATCGATTTTTTTAATAATATAAAATTAAAATCCAGGAACGTGAACACGCGGTTCGACAAAAATCATTCAAAAATCATTTCATAATATTCAATAACTATAGAATTTCTAGTTTATAACAATGAATGGATATAAAGAACATTTTCTCAGTTTTCAATTAAATGTTATTGGGTCAAAACCAAACCAAATAAAGTTCGCAACTTATGTATTTCAAATAGAAATTTGACCAGCTTTACGATAGTGGTAAGCATTTTTGAAAAATATGTGTCCTTTCTATAGTTTTTTGAAATTGAAAATTGAAATCCTGAATATCTCGAAACACGTATCCTCAGATTTTGAAGAAATGCATATTAAAAGAAAGCTTAGAATTTCTAGTTTACAACCCTAAATTGATATAATGGCCATTTGAGGATATTGTAAAATACTAATTAAAATAATTATATAATTAGAAAGTTTGAGGAGTCTGAATTCAGAACCTATAAGAGAATGATATGAAAAGCAAATGAGGAACTCTGACTTTGGTTCAAGCGGTGGTGAGGTTCTGAATTCACTCCTCGAATGTGCAATTATATATTTATTTTAATTAATATGTCATAATATCCTGAAATGTCCATTATATCAATTTAGAGTTGTAAACTAGAAATTGTAAGCTTCCTTTTAATAGTATGTTACATTCCGAGTAATGCATATTATTTTTCATATCAAATATATTGAAAATTCGAGTTTCAATAGAGGCGCGATGAAAAATACATTTCATTAAAATGTATAAAACTATAGATAGATAGGACAAATATTTTTTTAGGAATGTTTACCACCATCGTAAAGCTTGTCAAATTTCCTTTCAAAACCGTTAGTTTCAAAATTTATTTGGTTTGGTTTTGACCCAATAACATTTCATTCAAGAATGGCCTGTACACCATGATAGTATACCAACTACCACCCCACATATCTCGGTAACCATGCAATATCGTGGCTTATGGTTTTGCACCTAAAATAAGGTCCTATAGTACTACAATTTACCACAGTTAGGAGAAAATCCAACAAAATTTGTTTTGGGCAGAGCGCTAAAATGAAATGAAATATCGCTGTTGTTTTTTCAGTATTATGGAAAATAAAAGGGGGTCTCCTATTTCTGAAAAAAGCGCTGTGATCGCATTCATAATTTCTTCTTCATGTTTCAAAAATCTAAAATTAACATCTTATAAGCTTGACAACCACAGTTCTTATTTTTAAACCGAGATTAAGATCATACCGAAAAGTCATGTGTCAAACTGTTTCATAATCTTGCTTTCCGCGAGAACACGCACAATTTAAGAAGGAAGAAAGCTTGAAAAAGTGAGCTCAGTCCAATAATATTATTTAAGGATTGCACAAGCAGTCATTTATTTCCTTCTGCAGTATTGTGGGATTACCATTCTTCTACCGGATTATTTGCTTATGTTATACATCAGTCTTCTTTATTTAGGGATCACAAAGAAGTGCAAATAAAAAGTGATTATTTGCGAATCAAATACAATACATGACAAATCATAAATTCTAATTTGTGAATGGTATTGCTAAATAAGCAGATGTGTCAAGTGAATGAGTGGAACGGTTCAGATTTTCGTAAACGAAATAAGCGGTCACTGAACTCACTCTCGCGCTTAAACTGTAAAAGGCTAGGTCGTTCATGTTCGTTCAGGGTATGACTTGGATTGAGACTGTTTTCAGACTGAAGTCTATTCAACGAGTTTTGCATTCAGAACCAGTCGTAAGTTGTGTAACATCTTTGCGCTTCCAAAGAAATGGTTTTTTGCTTTTCAGATGTGAAGAAAGCAATTGGGTCGTTTTCGAGAGATTTTTTTATAATTAGTTTGTGAAAACGGGTCAGGGATTTGACGAGGACTTCCAAAACTGGGTCTAAAGGAAGCCCCAACATCAAAGTTAATATACTATATTTCGATTCAAAAAGATAAAAAGGGTTCATATTTGCTCAATTTTTTGCGCTTAATTTTACGCTACTTATCTAACCTCAAAGTACTGCTTAAAGGTGAAAAATCAACCGGAGTTTTTGTAATTTTTTAATAAGAAAAATCGTAGAAATAATTTTACGAATTGACAAACATTTGTGCGTTTTAAAACTCTTGCGCGGTTAAATTAGAACTTTCATATTATTGAATATTACAATATAAATACATGCATTATGTTAGTGCTTTTGGCTGGGAATTATTATTTTCAAACAAAAAAAAATTAATGCCATTTTTTGTTTTGCTGGCGTTTTATACCGGAAATTGGTACTTTTAATAAAAAATTATTGGATTTCATTAAGAAAAAAGAAAAAATTTGAATAAGTTTAGGTTATGCTGGCGTCTTCACTGTAAATCGGTATAGATTTCAAAAAAGATTTACAATATTTGAACAATAATAGTGTATGTTACCTTTATCACTGAAAATCGGTTATTTGAAGCAATAATCATTTGAATTTAAAAATTAAATTCACAATGTTGAAAAACTGTAGGTTATGTTAGGGTTTTTTTATATTGGAAATTGGTATTTTTGAACGAAACTTGAACGTTTTGATTGTTTACATATTATAGAAAAATATTATATATTAATTCCAATGTTTGGATTTCTATTTTCATCAATTACAAAAAATATTGTCCTTGCTTTTCTTTTTTATTATTTTAGATAATAGGTACTGTGGAATAGAAAAATTTTGTATTATTACTCAATTCATATTTTAATGGAAGAAGTATATGAGACCAAAATAAATAATAATGGCGCGCGTACATCTCTTGTTTGTTTTCAAATTTATTAAACTTACATTCAATTCTTTAAAATTAACAGATTATTTTTGTCATTAATCAAATGTGTCTCGCCGCGTTTGACATAATTCAACACTGCTCTTTCAACATTTTTTAATGTTTAAAAAACATTTAAACACTTTTTTAACGTATTTCCGTGTGAAGCCATTTAATTAAAATGGACAATTTGAATTTAATTCGTATTTTGTAAAATATTTGATTTACCACTTTTGTGTACTTATTATTCACATAAATATACTAAATAATTTTATTTTTATATTCAAATTCGATTTCCAAAATTATAGGGTAAAAAACAAATTAATATTGATGTATTTCAATTTATTTTTCACACGATTAAAGTAAGCTTATTGTTAAACAACGATAAAAAATGGTACTTTTACCAAAAAATACCATTTTTCTACGTTATCATTGCATTATTTGAATTTAAATTACATCTTCTTCCTGTAATCTCGACACCAAATATCAAACCTGAATATAGCGTAAGTTTTGGTTTTCAAAATTAATGATTTCAATTTAAATAATGCAATGAAAATATTTAAAAATTGTGGTTTTTCAGCTGTCGCAAAAATACAATTTTTTATTGCGATCTGACAATAATGTTACTTTCGCGCATGTCAAATACAAATTTTAATACTGCTAAATACTGCTGGTTTTGGTTAAATAATATTTTGCATAAATAATCGTACATTTTTGTCAGGTTTATCACGCATATAAATGTGACATTCTTTTTAACATGATTTTAAAAATCTCGCAAGAGATGTTTAATTTTTTGCTTTAACAATAACAAATTTTAGAAATAAAAAACGTCACTTTTTTCGTAATCTGTATAATATACCCAAATTTTAGGAATTTTGATTTTTTCACTTTGAGTATATTTAAGAGAATAACTCATTTTGAGAGAGCTTATAAATTTGAAATGAATTTGAAAAGTCTTGCCAATTATTATAGGTACACATTTTTCTGAAAGGTTGAAAATTTCAGGCGTTTAAAACTCTTATAACTAAAAAATTGGGGAAATTTGACCAATTTAAAGATGCAGTGTCTTGTTCTATTTTCATTTATGGAAGCTTTCACCTTTTTTGTAGGTGCATTTTCAACATGAAAAAGTTTCCAAAGCACCAAAAAACTGTTAAGATAATTTATAGAGTGTCTCAAATTTTAATTCATCTTCATTTTGAAAATAAGATTTACTCAGAGATACAAAATCAAAATTGATAAAAATTTACAAATCTAAAGCGCTTGGGGATATTATTTAGATTATGACAAAAGATTGACATTTAAAAAATGTTCAAAATTCTGCATTCAAAAACTATACAATCTTTTTATAGAAGCTTATATATTTTTTACTTGCAGAATTTTTAGGTTGCTCAACTATAGGATTCAACTTAAATTTTGTTTAGTTTATAAAGTACACTAAAACTCAATGTATAGGTGTAAGGGGATGACATAAATTTGCCGAATTTAATAAATAATAAAAATAAAAATTGCCGAAAAAAGGAGGTATCACAAATTATTATAAACGAACAACAATCATTCCGAAATTCTAATAGAAATATTGGAGGTAGATGTACCAATTTTATTTTCAATTCCTGATGGAAATTTTAAAATAATTCATTCAATAGCTTACGAATGTTTGAAAAGTAAAACTATAAAGTATAACATTTCAATAATTTAAAAGTTTCTAAAAACCCCGGTAAATAACTTTCATATTTAGTAATTGAATTTATAAAAGAGAATACATTATAATACTATGCTATATACTATTTGAGGCTGAGGTTTGATTTTGAAGCACACTCTCCATTTATTAAATAAAAATTCTGCTTGAGTACAATTATACACATTAAGTTTGCTGAAGTGTTTAATTTTTTTATTTTATTTGGAATGTTTGAAATAGTTTATGTAGTCACCTGAATTTTCTCTAAAACATCAAACTAAGTTGCAAAGCTTTTTATTTTAAAAGTTTAAAAGAATTTTTTTAACTTTATTTTTAGATTTTTCAATTGAATTAGTAGAGAAAAAAGTATTTTCAGATATTTACTTAAAACCAACAAAAAATTCTCTTTGGCTTCTGGAAATTATTATCAAAAGTTTTTGAGTTGTAATTTTCTTTTTTTGTTTTGTTTAATTTATCACAATTGAAAAGACATCATCGCTAATATGTTAAAATATTTAATTTTCTACATTTAAGCAAAATATGTATTAATTTTTATTATTTATTTAATATAATATTTATGTAAATCACATATTTGCATAGTGCATACACTTTCTAGGGTTTATTTAAATATTGAAACTGTTTTAAATTTTTATCGACTTTATGTTTGTTTTTTAATATTCTTGTTGAAAAAAAGTTTTTATCTAAATTTTACTACTTGGATTCTGTTATGTTGCATGAACGGAAAACATTAAATGTTTTATTTTAATCGAGTTTATGAGAAATGCATATGCAAATGTTTGTTTTTTAATATTGTTGTTGAAAAAAAGTTTTTTATCTAAATTTTACTACTTGGATTCTGTTATGTTGCATGAACGGAAAACATTAAATTTTGTATTTCAAAGTTCTGGAGAGATTTATTCCATTTACTATTATCATTGAATTATTGAATATATTATTTAGATAACCACCTTACATTTCTCATAAACCTGAATTTTCCAGTTTCTTCATTTCAAACAATTTTATTCATATTGTATGCAGTCATGAACACGGATTACCCGAAAACAATAGTTAAGAGAAAATAATCGAAAATGGCGTAATATACCTTTAATAATTGAATTTAGGAAAAAAATGTTTCCAGAATTAATCAATAGGTTATAATTTTCCAATAAATCTATTTTGTAAGACGGATTTTTCGTTTATATAAGTTTGTTTACAAAACATAAGAAAGTCACAATTTCAATCAAGAAAGAAACAAAGAATTCTGAATTTTTCAAACTTTCTTTTTTTATAACGGAATAGAATGACACCTCCAACCAATCATACAGACAGGTTTCCCGACAACAGTAGTTTCGAGATAGTTCGAAATATTAATTGAAAATGGCGCCACGGACTTTTTAATAATTGGATTTTAGAGCAGAATTTCAGATGTCAAGCATTCATCGTTTCATTTTTAAACGCTTAAAAATGTTAAGTTATGTAATTTTGAAGGCTTGGAATCTAAAATTCTACTTTTAGGAAGACTCGGGTTATTTTAGAATTACCTTTTAATTTACTTCAAATTCAGTAATCAATTTAATAATGTTCCGTATTTATCACGTCTGACTGGTTACTTTACCCATTAGTTAAAAGGAACTTAATTAGTCTAATTTTTTAAAATTATGTTCCAAATTTGCAGTACTTTGAATTTGAATCTAATAAATCGTACACCCGTTAATATAGTAAAAGAGCCTTTCATTTATACATGGTCAAAGGCAGGCCGTGCAATAAAGTTTCCCCTTAATTACCAGCTCGATAATCGTTTCGTACACCGGCAATAAGATCTGCACTCTCGACATCCTCCTGATCGACTTCGCGATCGCAGAATACTTATTTATAAGCTGCCAGCTCATTCCGCGGCTTTTTTGTCGGCAGATCAAGTGAAATCGAAAGGCTTTTTTCTATTCAAGGCATTACTACTTTTAAACTTCAAGCAATACAAGAAAATTTAATTGAAATTACTGCATACAATATTTATACTTCAGCATAGTATATTAGAATGGAAATACAGGTTTATTTTATGTAATGACCGGGGCAAAAACCGCGAAAATGGCAGTGAGCTTATTTTTTGCCTGGACATGTGTGTTCGATTTTTGTCAAGTCAGATTATGTAAATAAATATTTTAAAGGCAAATGAACAGAACGGAAAGTACCCGGGATTTTTTGATAAATTCGCAGAAAAAAAATCGAGAAATAATTTAATAGTTTCTCATCTGAATTATAATTGAATTGAGTAATTGAATTTTAATTCAATTACTAAAAATTGGTCCTAGGATTTGAATCGTCAGAGCTGTCATACAATCACTTAAGTCACTTTATTAAGGAAAAGTCATTATAGTTCCTTTTTATAGGGAAAAGGACGCTTTAGACACATTAATCCATCTCACTTTATTTAGATTTTATCTAGAAAAAAAAGAAAATTTAATTATCAAAATGCTATTCGCTATCAGACTTCACACTCTTTCCTCAATTACCATCTTTTCAATAAGGAAATCCAACTATTTTTGGTTGAAAGTTAATTCTTTTTGGTTAAAAAGTCAAAATTCAACTATTTGGTTAAAAATTAAATTTTGTTGTTGAGAATGTGTGTCTTTTGCTTGAAAGTGCAACTATTTGATTCTAAATGCTTCTCTTTATTTGGAAATGATTTTTTTTTTGATTGAAAATTTAGCTATTTGGTTGAAAATTCATTTTTATTGAAAATTTATCTTTTCGGGATTAAAAGTCAAATTTTATCGAAATCATTCGACTTTTTAGTTTGACAACTCAACTTTTTTGTAAAAAATTAATCGCTTTTGTTAGAAATTTATTTTTTTTTGATTACATTCAATTTAACTCTTCAGTTGAAAATTTAGCTTTCTGGGTCAAAAATGAACTTTTTCGTTGAAAATTCATCTCTTTTCTGGTAAAAATTTCATCTTTTTTCGTTCAAAATTAAACTGTTTTGTTGGCAATTAATAATCTTCTTTGGTTGAAAATTCAACTCTTTAGTTGCAAATGTAGCTTTCTTTGTCGAAAATGAACATTTTTGTTGAAAATTTATCTCTTTTCTGGTCAGAATTTTTTTTGTTTCTTTTTTTTTGTCAAAAATGCAGCTGTTTTGTTGACAATTAATGATTTTCTTTGATTATTAAAAATTCAACTCTTTAGTTGAAAATTTAGCTTTCTTGCTCGAAACTGAACTTTTTTGTTGAGAATTAATAATCTGTTTTGGCTGAAGATTAATCTTCTTAGTTGAAAATTCATCTGTTTGGTAGAAAAAATAACTATTTTGTTGAAAATTAATCTTTTAACTGAAAATTGAAATATTCCATTTTTAATTGAAAATTAATTTTTTTTCAGTATGAATTTCAATTATTTGGTTTAAAATTCATGTATTTTGTTGAAAATTCATCTTTTTCCGTAGAAAATTAATCTTCTTGGTTGAAAATACATCTTTTTGGTTGAAAATTCATCTCTTTGTTTGAAAATTCTACTTTTTTTGTTGAAAATTCTTTTTTTGTTGTTGAAAATTAATGGTTTTAACTGATGACTTAACCATTCCGTTTTTGGTTGAAAATTTATCTTTTTTTGTAGAAAATTTAACTATATGGTTGATGATTCATGTATTTTGTCGAAAATTTGTGGTTTTTAGTATAAAATTTATCTTCTTGGTTGAAAATTAATCTTTTGGTGAAAAATTCATCTATTTTGTTGAAATTGTGATATTTTTACTTGAAAGCTTAGGAATTTAAAGCGTTTCATATTGAATTTAATATGGTACCTACATTAATTTTATTTAGAAGTATTTATTCTCCTATTTTCGTACAAAGTCACCCTTATTACCCTGTTTTGTGAGCATTTTAGACTGTGAAGTTTGCGATATTAAAATTCAAATAATTTTAAATTATAATTTTATCGTTTTTTAGTTCCTATTATAAAACATCGAAATATAAGTACGACAGTTAAGTGTCAAAGGTTTATTGAGCTTGTACTAAAATTAATTACAATTTTTCGGAATATTAGTCTTTCCACTTTTTTCAAGTATATACATTAGTGTGTGGCAGTTTTGTTAAAAATGATATTCAATTTCAACCTAAAATTGAACATTTTTTCTGAGATTATAGTGACCACCCTGTACTTTAGTTACTGAAGAATCAATACCTTGCTTAGGTTGTGCTTCTTTAAAAAGAAGACGTAATATAAAAAATGAAACACGACCACTCTCTAAGGCCAGTAAATTTTTCATCGACTTCCGGCTAGCAGCAACATTTCTAAAATGCATTAAGTTGCTCCCAAGTACCTTGGCTTTTTACGATCTTGAAGGTAAGCACTGCACCATATGATGTGGTGTAAAATAATAACTTCACGACCAGGCGAACATTTAAAGTAAATAGGGCACCCAGTGAGCATTTGAGCCATGATTGTGAAATAGCTGTATACAATCAAACAATTACGCGTGATGCATAAAGAGATTTTTTTTAAATATAAATTTAGGGCTAGTTGAGCGATTTGAATAAAGGACACAGTAAATCCCAGAGATATTATTTATCTGAAGTTGGATAAAAACGCTGAAAACAATTGAAAATTTCAATTATCCTACGGCGGATAATTGTAGTTGTCAATTGTTTGTAACCTTTTTATCCAACTTTAAATAATAATATCCCTGGGATTTAATGTGGAACTGATAAAGAAATTACGCTTTAAAGAGATGGGTAGGTTGAATTTTGGAAACAGATTCCTGTTACCAGAATTTGCCGACAGTGGATTTCCACTTAATTCTAAAAGTTTTGTAATTTAGCACGGACACAAACCCTAATTTGATTTAGTTGTCGGTAAATGTCGATAATAGGAATCTGCGCCCAGAAAGGAACATCTACAATGTTTTAAATAAAAAGACGTCAGAAATTAACATCTCAAGATTGTTGTATAACTCTTTTTCAACTACAATCTATTGAAATAGCCGGCTGTAATTATGCGCATTTAAAACTTGTTCATAAATCTATTTGCTTGTGGAAAGATAAGAAAATTTTGATGTCTATTTTTGCTGGTGTGAATATTATGCAAATTTTACGAGTTTTACTGACGCTTTACTCTAGTGCAGGCTTTAAGGATGTTCCGGTTGTACACTCAGCCTCAAAATTAATCAATATTCACAATGTTTCATGACGTCAAGAGAAATAGGCAAATCGAGAATAAAGAGAAAAAATAGCCATTCCCATGTCTTAAAATAATTAAAAATATTCAATTAATTTTATAAAGTTGAGTGTATACTGTACAGTTTGAACATCTTTAAAATCAAAATATTCTCTTTAACTTGATTTATATCTCGGAAACTAATGCCAGAGGTCACAGTCCGTCTCCTTTTTACGTAATCCCCCTTTTACCCTTTCCCACTTTTTTCCCTTAAATTTGAAAATTACCCTAAAACACCTAAAATCTAGTATTTTTACCCATTATTCTCCTTTTCCCCTTTTTTAAAATGGTTGGATCAAGTTTTTAAGAATCATAGACAGAAATTCAGGACATTGAAAACAACGCTTCTGAAAGACATTTTTCACGAATATAGGAGAATAAATTTCTTTCAAGTAAACTTGGTTAAATTCAAATTAAAACCTAATTTTCAAACAAAGAAATGAATTTTCAAGCGAAAAAGACGGATTTTGTACAAAACAATTGATTGTCCAACCAAAAAGGATTACTTAATAAAAAAAGTGTTGAATTTTCAACAAAATATATTATACACATTTAATCAAATAACAAAAATTTAAAAAAAAAGTTTAATTTTCAATTAAACATTTGCATTTTTAACAAACTAAAATTTTTACCAAAAGAGATTAATTTTTAACAAAAAAAAAAGATTTTTCAGTCAAGACAGAAAAAAAATGTCAACCATTTTGTTTAATTTTCAGACCAAAATGACGAATTTTGTACCAAATAGTTGAATTTTCAACAAAAATGTTAATATTTAGCTGATAAGTTTAATGTACTAACAAAATGTCATCACATTGTATTTATTTATTTTCAAAAAATGTCAACCAAATTGTTTAATTTTCAAGCCAAACCGACGAATTTTGTACAAAATAGTTGAATTATAAACCTGAAATTATAAATTTTCAATAAAAATGTTTTTTTTCAACTAATATGATGCATCTTTAACAACCACAAAATTAATTTTGAATAAAGTAGTTGAAATTTTAACCAAATAGTGAAATTTTGGATCAAAGAAGATGAATGGACTAGGAAAAATGTAATAGTGTATATATATTTCAAACATAATTTCAATTTTAAATTAGGAACTGTTGAATTCACCGATTATTCACGATTATTCAACAAAATAGTTATTTTCAACCAAAAAAGATTTTCCTGTGAAGACAAAAAATTCCAACCAAATTATTGACTTTCCAAGTCATAAAGAAGAATGTTCTACAAAACAGTTCAATTTTCAAGCCAAAACTATGAATTTTAAACAGAAAAGTTCATTTTCAACCAAATAGTTGAATTTTAAACCAAAAAGGAAGACTTTTTAACAAACTTCTGGAATTTTCAAGAAAATAATTAAATTTCTAACCAAATAATAAAATTGTAAACCAAAAAAGATTTTCAACTAAAAATATAGAGGTAGACTTTTCGACCAAAATTAGTTGGATTTTCTGATTGTATTCTTTTAATAATTTACTTCGCATTCAGGTGGAAAATAAATATGACTTTTGATTAATTTTGTAGTACTTATAAATAATAACCAACAAAGTCGGAATTTTTCAGAAGAGCGAAAAAACATTCTTTGAATTGAAATCACCATTTAAAGATAATGCAAGTAGCTTCCCCTGAGCTGAAGTGTTACTCATTTGAGACTAAAAAATTTTTACCAGAAAAAATTATCTAGTTTTGCGGAAATAGATTTGGAATTTGATAAGCTCAAAATAATACTAACCCCAACTTAGAGCAGGCTCAGATGCAGATTGCTATAAAAAATTCAATTTTCAGTTCAAATAAAAAATATAAAAAAATAATATTGTGTTTCTGAATGCGGGTAAAAAAAGTTTTGATCTAAAAAAGTTAGAAAATTCCTAGTAATTCGTCCAAGAATTTTGAGGCTAGAATTTCACAGGTTTTGAAACTAGGCTTTCGGTAGCACTGGTAGCGCTTAATTATCGAATTAAATTTTTTTTTTAAATAAACACTTGCTCCCGAAATATAGGATTGCTGAATAAGAATAAAAAATCTTTGAGCCAAATAATGATTCTAGTCCGAGAAAATCAAGATAGAATGTCCCGATATCACAGTATAACAGCCTGTTTTGCTGAAAGGCCGATGAAAATAAGGATTTTTTTTTTATCAGGCTTTAATAATTTCAAGATATATCGATACTGAAAGGAAGAAAAAAATTATTACTATGTTAAAATTTTTATTAAAATTCATATTTGAACATTTTTATTATTACTATGTAGAAAATGGGATTTCGAACAAATCCTTTAAGCTCAACGTGTATTTTATTTTTAAAGAACTTTTTATACAATAAACCTTTTTCGGTATTTAAAGAAAGTATTATTTTTCATAAATTTTGTTACTTTCGCAAATAATAATTGTTTTAATTTCTGTTTTTTACACTATAATCTTTTTTTAGCTGATATTAAAACATGTTTTGAACATCTGAGAGCTTTCAACTGATAAAAATAGATTAGAAACCAATTTAAACACCTAAGAAAATAAAAACAGAAAAAGTAGGTTTTTCAAAGTCATTTTAGTCTGTTTTCAAGTTATTTCTTTCTAGCTTACTTTAGAATTTGACAGATTTGTTAAAGCTAGCGAAAAACATGTTTGAAACACAAAAATAACTAGAAAACTGGCTAAACAAAATGCGCTGTCAGAAGGCACTTTCGTTCAATATTCACGAGATTCCCATATGATATAAAAAGTTTTTACCAATCAATGAAATCCCCTCTTAATCCTCTTTTTTTTTGCAAAACTAGCATCTTCAATTGCGTGCTACGCGCGTCTGCAGTTTTTTGGTTTGATGGGAAGATTAATTTTGAATACAAAGTAAAACTTTCGATTAACTATTTATCTTTAAGGTTTATTTGTTTTTAAGGTTATATAAATATAATTTTCCTAAGACCCTTGAAAAAAATTCAAGAAGATTTTTGTAAATTTCAGATGTCAAGTCAAAATTTCAAGAAAAAAGTTAATTTTTAACCAAATAGTTGCATTTTTAAACAAAAAATAAGAATTTGTAAGAAAAAAGTTAATTTTAAACTAAAATTATGAATCATCAACCAAAAAAAAGCCTTTTTAGCAAAGTAGTTCAACTTTTAACTGACTCTAATTTCTGCTAAAATTGTGTTCACTCTTGTAAAATAAATAAATTTTCTTTAAAATTGTCTAGATTCTTTTTAGACTCATCTGAAATCTTTCAAAATCTTTTTGAATTTTCTATTATATTTTTCGTTGAGAGTTCTATTTTTATTGAAAATTCAACTTCTATAGGTTAAAAGTTAAAGAAATTAAAGAAAGCTTATTTTAAAATTCAGATTTTACTTCCAAATTTATCTCTTTGGTTGAGAATTCAACTATTTTGTTGAAAATTCGTTTGGTTTAAGATTCATCATTTTAATTGAAAATTTATATCTTTGATTGAAAATTAAACTATGTTGTTCAAAATATTTTTTTTTTAATTGAGAAATAATTTTTTAAACTAAAAAAGTAACTATTACATTTTTCTTTATAAATTGATATGTTAAATTGAAAATTGATCTTGACTAGCTGAAAATTCGTCTCTTTTGGTTGAAAATTAATCATCTTGGTTGCAAATTCACCTTTTTTTGTTCAAAATGCAACTGTTTGGTTATAAATAAAAAACAATTAATTGTTTAATTATTGTTTAAATAATACTCTTCACACTATCAATTGTGTTAATATTTTATGTATTTTCCACTCTATAATGAAATAATAAAATCGATATAAACAAATATCGATTGTATTATTTGATTAGATGGTGCTTTAAAAATAAAAACTAATTTACAAATACTCTTACAGTGAGAAAATATTTTTTCCGAAGAAATTAAAATTATAAAGTTCCGGGGTTGTACCTCCGGGTTATTGTGGAAAAGTTTTCATTTTACAAAACGATTTTTCAGTTTTTACGATGTAGTCCATGTCCCGATACTAAGTAATTTATCAGTCAATCATTCAATCAATTATTTAATTATTTTTTTCATTAATTGCATAATTACGTTATCACTTTGTTCACATATTCTTTTATTATCAACAGTTTACAATAATTGTTTCGTCTGCGATGATTAGTTAATCAGTTTTTAGCATTTTTAATATAGTAAAAATAAGATCTTCAATAACATTCTTCATAAATAATGAATGAACAATGTAACAATAGTTCATTTAGAATTTCTTCTTTAACCACTTTCGACAACAGATATTTTGAAAGTAATCTTTACAAGGAAAATGCATCAAATATGCATAGAATTGATAGTGTCAAGAGTATTATTTAAACAATGGTTGAATAATTAATTGTTTTATAACGAGTACATTTTCCAGTACATGCAGACTGCAGAGCCTTCCGAATAGAAAAGGTCAAAGTGTCATGATCATAACTAGTGACATATAAGGGCTAAAAAACAAAATTTGGCCCCCTATAATTTATCCTATTACCGTTTTTTCATAGGATATGCACAAAACGAGATGTTTAGGCAAAATTTGTTGGCTCAAAATATAAAAAACGTGTTTTTTGAAGAGTCATAACTCTTAACCTATAAAGGCTAGAAGATTATTCTTTTAGATTTGGGCATAATTTCCTACACTACCATTTTTTCTGTGGCATAATTAATGTATTTTTATCGAAAAACGAAGTATTAAAAAAAACTGAAGACGAATAATTTCCCCGGAAAAGTAGGTCAA
>CAKNWT010079338.1:0-42647 GCA_932066315.1 Andricus coriarius | reverse complement strand
GAAATTACCATGTGACACAGTACTAATTACCGTTAAGGAAAACATAAAATGCTTTTCGATCATGGTCAAAACTGCATGCACAAAATAATAAAATTTACTACAAACTTCCATGTGTCACCATTTTACTATGTAAAATAGTCGAATCCACTAGAATCCTTGGCAAATATTACAACTTATTTCTCTCCGTGTAAAAATTGGACTTTTAATTTTAGGCGATTGTTCCCCCAATTTGTCCTTTTTCCGGAAAAATCAATTCCCCATTTTTTTTTAATTGGTCGATATTAGCTCGGTTTTCAAGAAATGGAAAAAAGAATTACTTGTTATTAACTTTTTGTAAATTAAAGTTTAGTCTCCTGGTAAGGAATTTTCAAGGAATAATTTCTACGCAATAACTTTTAATTTGTACACCATCAACTCCCTTATATTGTGCCTGGAAAATTCCCCAAAAATGCAAAATAACAGTTTTATGTCAAGAGCAACATTTCTTTTATAACCTATTTGGCAATTATTTAAACAATTTTAGTTTGTTTAAAGAGTCCCCCTCCCCGTTGTTCCTGAAAAGTTATTATTTTCTGGAATTAATGACACAATTAACAAATGTTGAGAGTAGTATATTTTTTTGCGATATTTTTCAATTATGTAAACAATTTTATTTGTTTAAACAACTTTTTTCCTCTGTAAATCTTGAAAAGGTACTACTTCCTGTAATTAATAACGCATTTAATGAATATTCGGAGTGATATTTTTTCTACAAGACATTTTGCAATTATTTAAACAATTAATAATCAAGTCACTTGCGCCTTTTCATAGGAAAGATGGAGAAAATTCAAGTTTTTTCAAATCTTACAGATTTACGCGATCTCGCTTATTATTTAGTGTTTTCTTATCTCAGAATTCATACCCTAATTTTTTAAACAATAATCTCTTTTTTCTAGAACATAATAACTTTTCATAATTTACAGAAAAAAAATTCTTTAAAAAAAATGAAAATTACTGAAATAATTGCCAAATATCCACAACAAAAAATATTACTGTTAACATTGGTTAATTGTGTCATTAATTCCAGGAAATACTAACTTTTCACGATTTCGTGGAAAACTTGGTTTAGAAATACTTGGAAACTTGTCACTTGTTGAATAAAAATAAGTAATGTTGAAAAAAAACGTCTTTAACATGAATTTTACATAAAATTGCAATTTCACATTTTTTTGGGCATTTTCCGGGCACAATACAAGGGGGTTGGACGGGTAAAAAATAAAAGTCATTAGGTGGAACTTATTCCTGTAATATTCCTTCAGAAGTGAATAAACTTTAATTTACAAAAAGTTAATAACAAGTACATTTTTTCCATTTTTTTGAAAACCGAGTATTTCCCATTTAAAACCCTATTATATGTTAATTTCAAGTGCCCGGGGGCACAGGTTAATGTTGACCGATTTAAAAACAAAAAATATGGAAATTCTTATAAGGATTATTTTTTTAAGTACTTAATTTATAATATTTTTGTATATATTTTTTCCAAAAAATAGTGAAATCCGACCAAAATCATCTGTGATGCAAAAACTTGGCCAAATACAATTGAATGAAGTTGTGAAATGAATGTTGCTCAAGTAAAATAAAAAAAATAATAATTCACATTATAATTGATTAGGAGTATTGAAAAATTATTTTTTTAAATTTGTGGTTGATTCTGAACCGATCTATTTAGACTATTATCGTTTTTTAATTGCAGGTATTGTGTTGATTTTTAAGTAGCATAAGAATCTATTGATCAAACCTTTTGTTAATTTTCCTATAAATAGTCCCTGATGAGGGGGTCTAAATCGACCTCGAAACATTCTGGTTCCCTAGCAGTATAAAAAAGACAAAGAAAGAATAAAGAAAGAGTAAGAGGTTGGTTTTGGATGATTTTTTCCTTTTTCTCCCTCTTTTTTCATTTGTGATTTATTTGTCTCTAATCATTTTCAAATAAAGGATTTTGTCTCTAATGTGCCGAAAAGTGAGGTAGTTTTGTAAATATAATTTTCAATTGTGAATCTTTTTCATGCTCACTTTGCATAAAACTATCAATGAGAAAGTAGATTTCATTTCCATCTTAAATAAAAAAAAATTTCACTTGGTTTTAGAATTTCAATTTAAGAAGAAAATTTAGGAAAATTATTCGTAAACAAAATTTTAAAATTATATAAACTTGACGGGATGTAATATATTAATGAGTAATGTATTAATACTTAAAGAGTTAAACGAAATTATGGAGAAGTTAATTAACAAAAAGAGCGGACAGGCTTTAAAATAAATTGTAATGATATTTAGAGCGGAGAAATACATTCAATCCTGCCAAATTTGTATAATTTAAAAATTTTGTTTATAAATAATTTCTCGGAAGGTTCTTTTCTAACTTAAATTTTTGAACAACATTTAAAAAATGTATTTTCAGTACTCTTGATCAGTTAATGTTAATTATTATTTTTTCATTTTACTTGGCCAACTTTGATTTCACAACTTAATTTAACTTTACTCGGTTTTTGCATCGTAGATGTTTTTGGTGGCATTAAATTATTAGTTAAATATTCAGAAGTTAAAATATTTTTGTGAGAGGAAACAGTGTCTAAGTTCTTCTGCGTACAAAAAATGTATATTCGTCATTGAGACGTAAAATCATTTTATTTGATATGCAAGAAGGCGGTTGGGCATCACTCGTGAAAGTTATTTTGATGCAATGTTCAGATTCAAATTAATATTCATAGTTTATATCTAATTTTGTTATGCTATCAAGATGATTTTCGTTTAAAGTGTCTTAAGGAAAGGTGCAATTCGAGATAAACAAAGTAACAACTAATTAAAATGCACAAGAGGACTCTCTATATCTTATTCTAACATAGAGCACAGTGGAGATTTCCGATAAATTGTAAAAAGTGGGTCACTACTAGAAAAAAGTTCATCAACAACGAATTAATCCTCTCTAACATTTTTTCAACAATGTCTGTTTACCCCTTTCCCTGAATTATTTAAACCAACACACATGTACATTATTTTTCAAACTCTCTTATAACCAAATTTGTCAATACCCTTTTTTCTTTTAATCACCAAATCTTTGGGAATAATGTGATACTCCAGTTTCCTGCTCAACTCAGCCCAAATCTAAACCTGAATTGCCAGACTAGAAGTCTACTTGGAAGTCTTTTTCTGCATGGTGATAGCAACTTGATTCAATGAAAGAACTCCCAGCAACGCAAGATATCAGCAAGGACGGGGGCGCCTGACCTCCCTTCGAACAGGGTAGCCCGGTGCGTTCAGGTAAGGGCAGCTGTCCACCAGGTGCCTACCTTCCCTTTTCCTCCGTCTCTGAGCACGAAGTTCTAGCGGGAGTGGGAATCCTCGCTTCCCCATTGGTTTCTGGCTCGCGCGCGTCTCGGCGATACCCCTGGCTCCCGTCTGTGAAGTCGTCAGTAGACCCTGGGCTCTCGAAGAGCAATCGGACGTTGTAGCAGCACGTGGCTGCGTTTGTTTTCTCTCTTAGTAACACGCGACGTCGCAAAGGTTAGGTCTCTCTTCGGGACCAGTCCCCAGTTCAGTCTTCTTTCTACGTCTCCTTGGATCCTTCGCGAGCACGTGCTCCTCCAGTCTACCATGGACAACCGGCGAGTCCAAGTAGCACGTATCTAGTCACGCGATAGTTTACCTTATAAGGGTGGTTTTCTTTAAATTGCGGTGAAACTTCTTGACAGTGACTCGGAATATCTGATAATCAGTAAATTCCGCAAAACATAAGTGAGAAGTGATTGGGTGTCTTCAGAATCGTACTCCTTTTCTTCCAAGTCGAGGAAACGGCAGCATTCATGGGGGTGTCTGGAGAGTGCGTGGTCAAAGGTGCTGGCAGCAAAAGCCACCCTTGTCATTCCTGCGGACACGCAGCAAACGCGAGCGCAAGTGTTCCGCTGCATCACAATCATCATCACCATCACCAACATCATCACAATCATCATCACTTGAAGAATCAAGTTGAGGCTAATCAGAACACTAGTGATACCAAGATTTTGGCACCCCTGCGCAGCAAGATGAGAGTTCTCAAGAAACTCAAACGCAAAATGGGTCTAGGTGAGCCAGTTTGCCAATTTTTTTTACTACAGGTGTTCTATAGCATGCTGTGTTTCCTACCCGATCATGGGAAACACTTTCGCGCCTCAGCACAAACCTCTGACCTTCTGCAGATTGCAATTTATTGTAGTTTCGTCATCGCGATTAGCGATCAGTTGCAGATATTGCATTATTGCAGGTACCATTGTTCCAGGATGTGTGCAGTCTTTGAAGGGTGTTAGAATTGTGATATGTGGTGTTAGGATGAATTTAGTAGTTATCTAGAGAGAAAAATATTTTTTAATTTTTAGGAAGGCGTTATAAATCACTATTTTCCATGTGTATTAATCTTGCTTTATCCATCAAAACATAACTTCGAAAAGGCTTTTAAAATTGTCGATCTGCAAAACTCTTTTAGTAACAAAATTTGCAGATCAACCCTTTACTATGCAATGGAACCGACACTATTTAAAACTCATAAATCCCTTTCCTTGTATATTATCCAATCTTGCGCTCTTAATACATTATTTCTACTATTCACATGTCAGTGGTATTTTTCTCGTCATATGATACAACTATTTACGTAACGTTCCAATTACATACCAGCAATGCATACTTCACTGACTTTTACATGGATAAAATTTCTATACGCATGACTACTATTATCGACAACCTTTTCACAATTTGAAAGCAAATGAAATTAAAAGCAACTGGAAATGAGAGCATCTGAAAGATCAAAGCACCCTATCATAAATTCCGTTTCCTCCTTTTGAAAATATTCATCCCTAACAACGGAACGTTCCACTTTTCCTGTTTTTAGGTTGCCCGCGAATATACAAGCCCAAGAAAACTCTCAAACTGACCGACTTTCCCGCAATGCATGATTTACCCTCATTGCTTGGCACGAATTCGTATTTCCTTCCCTTGTGTATTTTCTCCCTTCATCTGATACTTTTGTGAGTCGCGACCCTCTTTATTATCCTTCTGGCAGCCATTGTGGTTCGGCCCTCCCGTTCCATTTCCTTGCAAGCTTTTGTTTTCAGTTGCGAAAGTCGGGAAGCTTGATAATTTCGATACATTTGATTACAAAAGAAAATGTCAAGAGTCGAATCGGTAAAGCGCGACGGAACCAATAACTATGAATGGAGTATCTAATAACAAAGCAGAGGAAATTCTTGATTCAATAATGGTTATTGATGATTGTGTTTGTGAATTCACAATGACGCATTCCTCGATCATTATGCAATTATTAATTGCTAACTACTATTTAACTTTTTATCCCTTTCAATTATGAATTTATTGCCTAAAACAAGCAATAATTGCATAGTAATTCGAGAAAGTTTAAGAAACAATTTATATCTATTTGTATCGCGTTCTTCCATCTTTTGTTTGCTATGAATAAATTTGGACACAATGAACTCTGGAGCGAGCTTTGGAGTTAATGCTTTGTGCCGTTGCTTAAAATAGAAGGTCAAAGGGCCGTTAAGTGACGAAGGATTTTCTATCCATGAGTCGCTGCAATAAGAAGCAACGGTCTTTCTCGACCAGGAGGTAACCAACGCTCAGTACAGAGGTGCAGGACATCTAGTCGCCAGGCGTAGTCCCCAGCACTTTTAGTCGCCAAAACGTTTCGTTTTTAATCATAACAAAATATTCAAGATCGATCTTGCATGTATACTGTGTAGAAAAAAGAAGTACTTGTTATTACATTTTCTTACAGTTTTGTCACTCCATAAGGAATATTTAAGTAATAATTTTCAACCAATAACTCTTTAATGTTGCCATCCCTAACCACCTTGCATTGTGCTCGGAAAATGTCCCCAAAAAAAAGCATTTTTATGTAAAAATCATGCAACAATTTTTTTCAGTAAATCGTGAAAAGTTACTATTTTTCTGGATAAATGATATAGTTGATAGAAGTAATTGATAATCATTTTTATTTAACATGTTTTGTTTAAACAATTTCTGATTTTTTAGTTTTCCTTACTAAATCGTGAAAAGTTAGTTATTTTAAGTAAATTTAAATCGTTTCACAATTAATAATTTTTAAATTGTCAGTTATACTTTTCAAAATTCCACTAATCCAATTTTAATTGCAAAATTGAAACTTATGGAAGGGAACAATTAAACATTTATCGGCCAAAATGAAAATTAAGAACTCTAAAATTGTACCCATTCAAAATGGTTAAATTTCCGATCAAATATTTGTAAATTTTCAATGATATTTTTTTTAAATCTTTAACTAAAAATCGTATTGTATCCAGTAATTTTTCCCAATCCAGCTTGCGAAGACAACGAAAGCAAGCCAAAAAATGTATTAGATCCAGACTCACCAAAAACTTTTTTATAAGGGATAATTATACGAAAGTTTGTTTGCAAAAATTTTACTACTGCATTTTTGATCATGGATTCACGGAGGCCTTTTCGGCTTGAACTCATTGTCAGTGTGCTGACTTTTTAAGGGGTTTTTCGCAACCCCAACACTCAGATTGGATATTACCCTAGGGAGTGCGTAGCGAGCCTCTCGACTTTAATGGAACAAATGTTGCTACATAGTGAAGCTCTTTGCGTTCGCGCGAATTGGACTCGAATAAAAAACGTTATTTTGTCGCCCACACGGTGAAACTTCCCAAATGCTAATCTTTGTTCGCGAATAAGATTTTATTTGCATTCACTATTCAATTCCTATTTTTATATCTTTCACCTACAATTTCTTTGATATAAATCTTCCTGATTTATAAATGAATTAACTGCGAAATAAAATACTTTTTAGAATATAAAAAACTTCTCCAATCGATAAAATAGACGTATAAATATTTCGAAGAATTCGTTGACATTTAGAAAGTGTATGTCTCCTTTTATAAATCTCATTCTGCGAGGAATATTGTTTGATATGCCTGAGCGTTTTAATCTCATTGACCTTGGCGGTAGTCGACCGGAAATCAGATGATACATGATTCCTACAGTGGCTCAAATGTCGTTATCTTCGCCCACCTTTCATGAAGTCAGAAAGGCTAATTTCGACCCACACGCAATATAAGTCCAGGCGCCATTGAGCTTGTTGATTGAGAAAGTCAATGACTGAATGGGGGAAGGAGATGATTTAATTGCTACGAGTCAAAGGGCAATACGACCACAACTTGACTCTGTAATCAGTAGCTCTTTTTATGTCTCTCAAGCCTCTTACTCTGACTCGTTTCCTCAGTTTATTGTTCCACTCGAGGTTCCCACTCTTAATGATAACTTACTGCAAGCACATCCACAAATTTAAAAGATAAGCAATACAATAAAAAATGGGAATGTAAGTCGAGCTAAGGAATGTTGTAATCTAATTAATAGTTTTCTCGATTGATGCTACCTCATCGATTTAACTAAGTCAAACAATTTAGACATGCGAAATTTCGTCTGCTATAAACAGTGGGAGCTAGAACATATCTCCTGGAACAGATTTATGTTTCCTCAAGTCCGCACGTAACATGCATCGATTCTTTTCCCATTCCATGGATATCTATAACAGCTGTTCCTTGCTTAAATCACTTCCAGACACAAACTCATGGGAAAAAGATCGCAGTTATTTCTGGACTGAATCTGTCCTGACGATCAGCCTAATGCCGCTAATACAAGGAAGTAATTTTATCATAATTCTGAATCAAACTTTTTAATCAGAATTACTGAATGAGGCTGTTTATAATGCGCGATTTGTATTGCTTGACAGACACGATTACACGTAATTTCACTTTACGATCAACCTAACGGGGTCATGGAGACTGAATACGCTTCTTCATTCTGAGCATTGACTTGATGTCTTGCACAGTGGAAGCTTTGAAGTAATTAGATTGCGACTAGTGGATGAATAGTAAAAAACTGATCGGTTGAGATGGAATCGGTGATTGATTAATGTTGGGTCATTAGTTTTCCTGATTAAGCCAATTACTTAATCAACCAGTTGCCTTCCGGAATAGAAGAAAATACTTCTGTCTTTCTTAAGTAATTCATTCTTGTCTCTCGAATTACGAGAGGCAATAAGAATCAAATTAATCAGACAAAAAGCGTTGATTTAAAGTTAAAACATTACATGAGTTTACAGCACTTTGTTGTTTTTGCCCAGTAGAAGGAAATCTGATGAAAGTCGCAGGAAGGTAGGAGGGGTTACTAATTAAAAGTGTACTCTTGTATCGTTGTTATGGTTGAGAGCCACTGGAAACCGTTGACCCCGCGGAAACTGGGAAAGTTCCTGGGCACTCCTGGGCAACCAATGAGAGCAGGGAATCAGAGAAAGAGGTAGAGATGTTCAGGTCGTTGTCTTAATAGTTAATATCTCTCGACTTATACGGGGGTCACCCTTCATGTTATGTCTTTCTTTCTCGTTGTCCACTCTCGACTGTGACCAGCACTTCCCATAACCATAACGCTGCTCACCATTAACGACTCACTTGACCCAAAAAGTTTTACTAAAATCTTGACGTAATTCTTTCTTAAATTAATATTTTATTTCAAGAATTTTACAGAGATTTTTAAATGGATTTTATAGTCTAGTCTAGACTCTAGATTGAGATTGTGCAGAGAATAGTATCCTGGGGTGAAGTCCTATACCAGAAATGGCTTCCTTTCATTCGATCCCTTCCTTCCTAAGGGGAACTGTTCCTTCCTTCCTTCCCAGGATTCGACGAAAAAAATCGTGTGGGGAGAGACGTTACGGATGTTCGTGGGAATTCACATGTAAATCCCCTTCTGTAAGGTGTTTTTCCAGTGCATAGAAATTTAAAGCTGACCATCTGTCCTTGATAGCAAAAAAACCTAGGCACTTGTTGCTTTGTTGGCAAGAGCAACTATTTAAACTAAAAACGGTGAATTGGCAATTGCATTAAAATTTTTGCCAAGATCCGCTAGTTTCTCTTTAGCAACAAATAGTTCCACCTTTCTTAAAAATTTGGTATGTTTATTCATATTCTTGAAGATAATACACACATGCCCAACTTCTGGTCTGACTTTCTCCCAAATTGTCCATCACCTGGTTAACCGCCTCCCATCTGGCATAACGTCAAGTAATCAAGTATCTTGGATACAAAGCAGGAATCCTTAAACGCTTAAACCCTTGTCCCCTTTTTATGGTTTATCTAAGTCTAAGACCATATCAGGTCTCTACATATGCCATGTTTTCTTCTGGTGCTGGATGGCGAGTAAACACAGAATGCATTGCCTAGAGGCCTCCGGGCACACATATGTACAACTGTATAAACTATACATGTATATTTGTATGTATATATGTATAAAGTATATAGTACATACAGCGTGCATATCGTTATCAACCCCCTGACAACAGCCAGTCTGGTGTCGAGGCACGATCGATACAGCTTCTATTGCAATATCAACGCGCAAACCCCATAGGTGGGGGATATCCAGAGTTGGCCGGTTCCATGGAAATTCTATAGGAAAATGCACCTCTATAGGAAATGCGTACTCCCGCTATACCTGTACATGTATATATACTACTCCCAATCTGACGCCTTTGATTCTGCCAGACGATAAAAAGAATTCACGTCATTTTATTTATCTTTTGCGTCCAGTGTCCAGGATGTACTCCATTATTATTCGAAAAATTGTTGAAAAACGAGGAAATAAAATAATGACATAAATCAAATAAATTCATTTGTTTTTTTAATTCTTTGTCAGTGTAACTTAGATTTTTGCAAGTTACGTTTAATCAAGCACGTGTATATTCTCGCAGAGGGTTCCACCAAAAGCGGAAGAATATGCTTTTGATCGTGATTATAGGCAGTAGCCCATATATGCTGATGTCCCGCAGCGAAAAAGTGAGCAGCCAACCGTAAAAAAGCGGCAAATTTGGGAGTTTTGACGCATGCATATTTTATGTCGAACACAATGTGTTCATACACGATCCATCAGGCGATTGTGACGTTTATCGCTCTTTCGGAAAATCTATTGCGGATCGAGTATTACGCATTATAATAAAACGCTGTCAATAACTGATGAGTATATTATTTTCGAAGGTCTGAAAAGTGGATACTAGAATCCTGCAACATGATGGATTTGCATTATTTGCGGTTCATTATGAATTTCATTCAATACCGAAATTAATAATTGTTAGGAAAAATCTATTATGATGTGGTAAATAGTCTCTACAAAGTACGGCATCATACACTCCCGACTGAAAGTTTAGGTAGATTAATATTTTTCAAAATCTTCAAACGTGTCTCATATCTTTAAATAATTTCTGAACTTTGAAAATTGTATTGTTTTAGAATTTTATATTCTTATAAGCTATATAAATCTACATATATTTAACTGATTT
Source organism: Andricus coriarius (assembly GCA_932066315.1). Taxonomy (NCBI): domain Eukaryota; kingdom Metazoa; phylum Arthropoda; class Insecta; order Hymenoptera; family Cynipidae; genus Andricus; species Andricus coriarius. Next base: position 32,257 of record CAKNWT010079338.1, on the reverse strand, counting down.
TACTCATTTTCAAAAGTCATTCCTGTACGTTTCACTGAATCATTTACACATTTGTTGGTACTTTTTTTGTAGAGATTTGACAAAGGGTTAAACGTGACGAAAAACAACCTAAAAATTTTAGTCACGTGTTTTCAATATTCAAAATTGTTTTTGAAAGTGAAGTGTTGAGTGATTTGATAATAATTGTTAGATAAGGGTAGAATATCGAGTTAGCAATTTATCCAAACTCTCAGTCAGGAGTGTATTATTATTTTAAACCAGATTTTCCCCCTTTTTGTAAAATAACATCATCAAGAACTTTGATCTTGTACCCTTTTCGGAGTCCTCGAGAGTACGAAGGGGTTGAGATTGTGTCTAATGATTGGTTAACAAGGTAGACTGCAGGAGAAATCCTGGCGCTGTAATTATTCAATTTCACTGAAATAATTCTGGACCAGAGCGCGACGCAATGTTTAACTTGAAAACCGATCCTGTCAGGATACAGAGGGATGGTGGCAGAGGTGGACAATGGGGGTAGGATCAAATGCTTGGAGAACTATCGATCGTAGCGAGCGAGCCGTGAGCATTTTCGAGGGTGCAGGAATTTTGGTTGGAGGGGGTTGGGATAGAGAAAGAGAGAGGTGATGGGATGACTATTGAAGGTGAGGGGGGATGTTGTTGGAGAGAGATGGTCACAGAGAGGGATCAGAAATCCTTTGTCAGGGATCTCTGGGTCCCTTCTTCCAATGGATTGATTCCTACGCCATTGCAGTAAGCCCGGTGCTTGTTGGGTTCCTGGGCCAGGTGGTACGCAACCGTCGTTTCGGCATCCCCTATTCCTAACTGCGTCACGCCTGCATGGCAGCTGCACATACGACTTGGACATACGCTCCAACTTCTTTAAGTAGCGAACATACCCTCACAGGCGGAACTTGACAATTTCAGAATCAAAAACTCCACTATGAGAATGATTTCAGAAAAATGTTTACTATTCAGGACTTGTTTCGTCTAAGACTCCAACTAAGGGGTCGTTGCTTCTTAGGGTGCAGCTCAACTCCTGGCAATCTTCATCGAAGTTAATTGCGAAGGGAGTTCCGTGACTGTGCTTCTAGCAATGCATTCTTCCGTATTACGTACCTGCTAATTTCGTAATCTTCGACACGACCTGTGAGAAAACGAAGTTAGGTGGCAATAAACTGAGCCTCGTTATTTTCTAGGAATGTTAGATGCTAGGACTGTGTGATCCATTAGCACGGAAAAGCGTCGGGTAGTAACCGAGCTTCTCTACGAGATTTTACAATCCAGTGAAAGGTTTATTATTACTCTCCTATGTCATGGGATTTACATTTAGTCCAATAGACCATGAAATCTTTACACAAGAGAATACATAAGTTTTTCTTGTCCTGTTTTCAAGGCCTGGGTTCACTTCGCTCAAATAAAACCGCCGAATATGGAAATGAACCGATAGGACGGTTAAACTACCTGGAAACAAATACCAGATCTCTTACTGTTTTCATACGCTAGAAACTCGTCTCTCTGACGGTCCTTGTTAAAAATAACTGAGATACCTTTGGAAATACCGATGTACCTTTGAAAATTCTATCTAAGGAACTGCGTGACCATAGATCGTTTGGTAATTACAGAAAATTCAAATTGCATCATTGTAGATTGGCGAAAAGTGACTACTTGTTGACGTAAATGACAGGAGGATGATAAGGTTCCGGACTGATGATATCGAAGATCCGATATCTTTGTTCGAAGCTGTCATTAGCATTGGGTGTAGTATGCCAACAAGCGCCTCTATGGCACGCAGGATATACGATGGTGGCACACTGACAAGACGCACACAATGGCAGCCGGTGGTCGGGGCCCCACGGCAGCTGGGGCGTTTGGTTCTCGAACGCCAGTCGTAGTACTGGCGTCGTTCAAGCTACCCGCCTTTTCCTGAAAGTCCGTGGAGAATATCGTTGGGCGGGAATGATTCTTGCTTTCTCGCAAGGATTAATCTCATCATCTCGTAAATCGTCCTGGGAATCTTGAATGGATCTTCTACGCTTTGTTTTCGAATTGTCGCTTCCGGACCTCAGCCGCCATCTTTGATTACTCAGGAGGGCGCTTCCGGTTCCTCGCGCATCTTCCGGATAACCGCGAATTTTCAACTGAACCGGGTGAATGTTCAAGTTGATGTCGAACTAGAGGAGTGAGGAAAACATCTCTGGGTGTGGTTCTTGCGGCTTCGCCTAGAGTTCAAGAGACACGTTCGTTTCGGTCGTTAGTTCTTCGTACATTCTAATCGCGTGCTTGGGCACGCTGACGTCAGGACCCAATGTCTCTTTCCTGCCAACGACCCAGGAAGCTGACTATCGGAAGGGCTACCAGGGTGGCTCGCCTCAGGGTGTCCTCTAACTCTAACGGAACGGGTGAGTATCCTCACTATAGTATATAGTGCACACGCCTCCATGACCGACCTCTACCTTTCTTCCACGACCTACCTCTCACCATAAATCTGGGCCTGCATAATATTATGGCGAATTTTAGATGGTCTCTTAGATCGAGATTAAGACAACTGCTCATCATTAAGGAATCGTTGAACCCAAAACTGTCGATTTCGGTATTATTTTAGATATGGGTTATAGAAAGCCTTATAGGCTTACAGATTGCTTCTTTATAAGAAGTAGAATTTGCTGACCACGAAGAAGATTTCCTCTGAGCACTCGACCTGGTTTTCTAAGGTTTGTTTGCAATCTTAACGAAGGCACGTGCTGCTTTGTCCCACGAGAAGTGGAATTTCATTAAGATGTTCGTTAGCAGCTGTGGCCTAGCCTTGTCTCCTAGGCGAATTCGTTTGCCTATTTCCCCTCAAAGAAGCCTCGGGAAATTTCACTTGTTAATTTACTTATTTAAAGTGGTATAAGTTTAGATTTGGTCGAACCTTTAATACGAATATGAAACACTGAATTGCATTAATATTAAAGAAATTTAAAGTGTAAACAGTGAATTGATATTCTTGCTATAAGCCGATTTGCATTCAAAGGCATCGATAAACTATGTGTGTACCTTTTGGCCTCTTTGAATAGCCACCCCTTGTAATAAGGGGGTGGCTCGGGTCGTTAACCGATCAAACGATTCGTTCCCTCAGCATTTTTTTCGTACATCCCCTTCGCTGATGGAGAAAGAGTCCATGCATGCTGAATCCATTACTTTGGATGATCGCTCCTGGCAGGGCTGGTGCGTTGGCATCGATACACCCCCGCAACGATGCTTACGTGCGAAATGACAGATGCTGCAACCGCAGAGACGCAACCACCCTCACATAAGCAACTTAGCCCTTAAGAGAGGGATTAAAATGGTAGCAAACCCCTAACTTCGTTAATCCAATTGTTCGTGTTTGGTCAAAAGTAGTCTCATGGGAATTCACACTTGTCCGTTCGGGATTGAGTTATAAACAAATTTTAAAATCGTAGACAGTGGTGTTCTCTTATCACGTGAAAAAATTATTCTAGTTAGCATTAAAAGGGCCATTTACACAGTAATAAGATTTTAATTCCAAGACAGTAAGGAACCCACTTCATATCAGCAATACGTTATGAAAATATATTTATGGCAATGGATGATGGATTATATTATGATTCGGAATTTCCTGACTGCAGTGAATCATGCTCGGAATCATGTTTGTGGGATTTTCCCAAGTTGTTCTTTTTCAAAGGGAATATGGCACGCATCTCATTGATTTGCCAAAAAGATTTGTTTGAACAAATTTATGAATATTTGAATTTAAAAAATTAAAAACGCGAATAAAAAAAGTGTCCAAATTGTTGTTAAAAGCTAAGTGATATTTTTAAATATAATATTGGTATTTATCTTTTCTTTCTGATTCTCTTATAATTTCACGTTCTCTTTCGAAATTCGTTGGAAAATTTAAAAAAGTTCTTGGGGTCGTCAGTTCAAAGTCGTCGATCATTAATCTAACCTGAGATTCTTCAGGAAAATAAAATATTCAGTTCAGTATTAGTATTTTTAACATCGCATTAATAATGCATCCTTCGAAATCTCGAGAATCTGCCTCTATTATGGTACGTATACCTAATTGAAAAGAACCCGTATCGACCATTTAAATTCATTCTTGATGAAGTTGAAAGGTCAAGAGTGTAGTTCAAGTTCAATAAAGCTCTCAAATCTCGATAATTGATTGAATTTACGAGCTCCGGAAATTGATCAAACGTCATAATAACGAAAATACTTCTTATTATCCATGACCACTCTCAGTATTTCGAGTATTCGTTCTGAAAAAATCTCAATACTTATCAAGAACAACACTTGTAAATTCTTATCAATCGCCGAATTCGACCTAGCAACACTTTCTGGGAAAGATTTCGCTAATAAAGGATGGTCGTTTTGAGATCTACTACTTAGATAGTAATGCTAATCTTATCATGCCTTCAAATTCACTGAGTCTCTCGGATTTCACGTGCTTGGAGAGATGAGAGCGAGGCATTGGATTTAATTATAGAGTACAACTGTATGACATGTGCTTAAAATTATGGCTGCTCCTTTGCGGGAGCAGCACTTCCATTATATTAGCGAGTTATGTACCTACGACCTACGCAGTTACGTAACCCACATATGCCGCGGAGATCCTTGTTTTCTTTTGAAGAAGGGGAAAGGAGTGTAAAAGAGAGAGGAAGAGAGACTCTTATAGGACTAGGCAGTAGCGACTCGGTAAAGATCATGGCGGTCGTGGGAACAAGACCCCTCCTTGAAACAGCTCTCCAGGACTAGGAAAATTACGTTGACTTCCACAAAGCGGTCTACATAAGCACTTCATCCAATAACACTCGACTTTATTCTTGCCCTATGCACGTGACCCGTGATCTGAGTTTTTGTCCCGTAAACCTAAACACCGTTTACGAGTTTATCAGGGCTTGCTTTCCCGTACTCGTTGGATTTATCGATGCTGCTGTTTTACTAGGGAATGATAACATTTTTTCTCAGAGCTAAATCGGTTTCCAGAGCTTGAATTGAAGATCCAAATGAATGGGATTTGAGCTTTGGGACTATTAATATTGTTGACCATATGTTGAATATGTAGTCATTTTCAGTTGTACACAAGTGGTATTACTTTGGAAGGAATGATGGATACAGTGTCATGATTCCATAATATATAATCTTATCTGTGCTCAGATTGACACCCTAAGTCGATTTTTCTTGCACTGATTTTGGCTTTTACTTGCAATTGAAATGAAAGGGGTCGAAATAGATTAACCCAGCGATTCTAGGAATACTTCCGCGGTAGAAATGTGTGTCACGAGTTTCCCACGAGATATACTCTACCCATATCCCAGTGAATGGCAAAGACATAGGAGAGGTCTCAACCGACCAATTATTACCATGCCTTGAGTCTTCGACTGGGCGATTCTGGCAGAACTGCATTCGGATAACCACAGGGCAAGGGAAGGGCTCAGTAATTGCACTCCGAGGTTCAGCAATTCACAACCTTATCAATAACACACGACAAGTCAATATAATGATTTAATAATATGATTTGATGTTTGTCCGACAATTGTTGGTTATTTTCTTCGTACCGGTTTAATTTCGCATTATAGTCTTAAAACGTAAGCCTTAAGGAATAGGATGCTATTGATTAATGAGGAAGATGATACTACTGAAGAATATGATACCGCTCTGAAACATAATACTAAAAATGTTAAGCTGTCTTAGGAGGATGATTCTAATGGAAGGAACAAAAGATGATGTTTCCCTTGGAACTGTTTTTCTAGTGGTGTAGGACTGTAGGTGGTAGGTCACCGTACCGAGGAAAGTTAAAGCCGATCTACTATGGATTGTAGCATCAGTCGAACAAAGAAGATCCACCTTTAAGACTAGCCCCATCTCCCCACCTTCTGATCTCTTCTCTCTTCCTTTCTCCTCGATTGCCGTGGAGCACTTTGGTATCAGAAAGGCGAACCTTTGCCATTACCACTCGAACCTGAGAGATCCCAGCGCCCTTTGTTGCTCATTCACCATGTTTGCTCGAGTACGGTTCTAAAAAGTTTCATCTAACTTCTTTTTTCAACTTTCCTTCTTCATAGTTTTCCGTTCACTTGATCATTCTTTGACAATCGTTCTCGATTTGATGCTCTTGGGAAATAATTGAAATCGTTTCAGCTCCATTTGTTCATTAGTTTCTCTTGCCAATAACAGTTCGAGAAGAAAAAGAATAAACTATATTTCGTCATTACGAAATATTCGGAAAAAGATTCGATAGAAGAAAAACATTACACTGGTTCTTTTAACGGTTTCTCCTCTTGGCTCTTTTTATTGAAGCAGACACAATAGGTCACCAGACGAAATGTAAATTAAAAGAGTAACGCATAAACTTAACGGTAATTTTGAAAAAAGAACGCCTAAACTTGTTGAAGAAAAACACTCGGCGAAGTTCTCACTATTCTTTGCAAAATACGCGTAATGAATTCTCACGATCATGTAATCCTATTTTTACCTCAGTAAATAATACAACTTGTGTATACATATTTAGATATTTGCAATCATTTATAATATCTTCGAGTCACGAATACTGGCAATTTAGAAATCTTATGCAACTTGGGCATATTGTAAAAAGGGGGAAAGTTAAGTAAACTTTCTCTCTTTTTTGGATCTCAGGCAATTCGTTTTCTGTTTCGAAACCTTGGCCTTGTCTGACAATTAAAAACGCATTTCTTGAGCGTTTTGATGAAAATTCAACTTACATAAGCAGTACAAAAGGGAAATAATTTTGCACGATTCTTGCAGGCTCTTCGAGCGTGGAATTTTAAGTCCTCGACAGGAAACTCGAGCTTCCTGGTCGTTGACCGATGGCCATGGCTTCCGTCGAAGAAACGTGAGATCTTGAGTAAAGTTATTGGCCAAAGTCGGATAGAAAAAGCCGTATTTAATCGAGATTTACACGGATCACGGCGATCACTTCCGTTAAAGTTCGTTCATCGCGATCCGGGACAATTGTCGATTGCTTTTTGGTCCAGTAGCCTCCGCTATTTCCTTTCATTCATTTTTCCTCTTCTCTCAATAATAGGATTGACTGAACAACACCTTTACGTTCAAAGCTAACTTTAATGATCAAAAAGTGGTCGGAAAACGAGCGACAGAAATTTCTTCGTCAATAGTAATCGGCCTCGAAAGAATTGTTGCTATTAAAAGATGCGTAATTGACGTCTTCTTTTTGCAAGTTCCTGCAATGAGTCGAGTTGTTGATGGAGAAAACATGAGCTCATCAGGAAGAGGTTAATAAAGTTGTAAAAAAGTAATTATGTCTATTTAGTTATGCTATTGATTTGAATGATAAATTATTTGGAAGTCAGTGCATAAGAATAAGTGAATCATTGACTCGCCAGAAGAAATGATTTATGGGCGAGGTTGTCGATCCAAGTTGATCGTGAGCGATCATTCTCATTCAAAGTTGCAGCGCCTCGAGTGTGTAGGAAACAGCTTTTATGATTACGATTGAATCGTCTTCGGAATTTCAAACGGATTACCTAAATTGTGTTTTATTATTCACAGCAATTGAAGCATGTTAAATTCCAATTTTCCCTGGAATGTAATATCATGTCTTGAATTGTTAAGCCCTAGGCCTAGGAAAAAATGATGTTGCAAAATACCAATTTCTATTCATCTTACCATCTTTTATTAATGAAATGATAATTTAGATTGTGGTGATTGTAGATGAAAGTTGTTTACAAAGAGGCACATGGTAGAGTTGAGTGTACGTGTATTGAAAGGCATTGCGTCTGTAATTAGGAGCAAGAAATTATTTTTGTTGAAGTGAGACACTTGGCGAATGTTGTTGAGCAGTCAGCAGCAGCTAGTCAGTCTCTTGATCTTCTAGGCAATGTTTATAGGTGCATTCGTTATACTTCACCGCAAGACTCACCGTGGGAATCTTATGACGTATACCGTTGCAACTCGCTCTTTACTTCTTGCCGGTTACCGAAGAAACCGTGACCTCCCCTGCGAATCAACTATATAACTATATAACTATATACATGCACATTCGCGTCTTTCCCTCCTCGTGACTTTATTATTGCTTTACTCATTCAGCGTTTACAGTTAGGCGATTACCTTACTCCTTATTGTCATCGCGTCACACCCAAAACCGCGACGATTTCAAATCAATTTTTTCGTTTAACTTCTTTTGTCAATTTCCGGATTTTCGATCCTTTATACATTCTGTAACCTGCCATTTTCTTTTAAAGTGGGCACTTAAAAAAATGTATTTACTTATTTTCTCTTCCACATATTTTCTAGGGGATTAAATGTAGGTGGATTAGTTTTTGTCTACTAACGAGTTTTCTCGGATTACTGGAAATAGGAGACATACCCATAGAGGGTATTTATTATTAGCTCGTGCCTGTTCCCTGCTAATGCTCTTTGATTAATTTTTTTTCACGTGAATAGTCGGCTTCCTAGAGCAAGTAAGCCTGAGGCACGCGCGAGTGTTTCGAAGCGAGAGGAAAATATCTTTAAAGAATTAGAAATTACAATGTCACCGGTTTGCTGTTTTATCTATCTATTCTAGAGACTGGTTTCTGGTTCCTAATGCCATACGGGGACCGTGAGAATCGATAGAATATTTTTGCCGATTGGCTACTGAGCACAGAGATCGTGACTGTCTTGCCGAGCAGTTATGCCACTGTGATCATTAACGGATTAATTATTGTCACTTGAAAGTTCAGCGAGTTTTAATCTCCAATGAGTATTTCAGCATCAACTGTACATCAAAAATAAAGTACATAATTGGCATGAAGTTTAAGGAGTAGCTAAATAACCATATTTATCCTAAACGGTCGAAATTTCGTTTTAATATTCCTTTTTGATAATTACCACTTTCGGGAGAAACTTGTGAAGTGTATCGACTTAATTTTCCCTCATTGTTACCGCGGTTTCGGCACATCCTGTGCGAAAGGAAGCCTATCTCTTTGGGGCATCCTTGTGCGAACCAGTCTCGAACTTCCGGCAAAATGCGTGCGGTTTCCGGTGTAAATATCGGCTCTACGCTTCGCTTACATATCGATATTCGCACCGCTTCAGTGAGAATCCTACCTTCGAATCGATGAGACGCTCCTCTCGATTTCGCGTCCGGTGTCCAACAATCTCTTCCAAAAATCAATAACACTGTAACATCAACTGTAAAAGTGAGAACAATATTTTTCTAACGGATTTAAAGTTGAGAAAGAGAGTGGATTTAATTAGACTCTAAATTAAGCTGGAGTGTGAAAATGTCTCTACACGTTGGAGGATTTTGAAAGAGAGAAATTCGTTGACGAATAGCCTCGGAAAGATTTCTGGATGGCTTGACACCTCTGGGATAAATTTAATATACTTCCTCGCCGTTATGAAATACCGGAGCGGAAATGCCCGCTGCATTCTCGGAGGTGCTTTGCATTCGAAATACCTCTATATAGCACACATACCCTTTCTAGACTCAACCCCTCTAGTGCTCCTCTTTGTTCTCTCGGCACTTGCTGGATCGGAATTTCAGGATAGAGAATGCTTCCCTACATGATTTTTTTATCGCTCGTTATTCCATTTTTCTTCATATTCATATATTTAAATTAGAAAATATGTTTTGGTTGTTAATTTTTCAGGGGATACTTTATGAATGGTTTTTAATGAGAAAATTTCCTTTTTGTTACAGCGCCCAGATCGTCCAGTGCAGGTACCAACAACCTACCACCCCTGACGTTCCACCAGGTACATGGTGATAACATTAGATTGTGGAATGGCGGCACCGTCGCCAGGAGGCAAGAGAGCTTTTGCAAAGGTGTCACCTTCAGCGCACGGCCGGTGCGAATCGGCGAGAAGGTGAGATTCCATTCTAATTAGCCCTACATAAATCTCCTTGTTCCTTCCACTGCGCAATTAGCGAAAGATTAATCGAGTAATTCCCTCGACAAAAAGTCTCTAGTCTAGTTCAACACCTAGAACCTCTTGGGAAACGTTAATAAATTTCATTAAACTCATTGGCAAAGAAAAAAAACGATGGAATAGAATTGCTGATTCCCAGCTTGCGATATTTAGAAAGGTTCCCCAGTTAATTATGACATGGTCTTAGACTTGTCGTTTTTGCAATATGAACAAGCCTTTTTTCAATCGACGCAAATGTGATCCTAACTGACCCTGGTTGCCTACGCACTAAGGTGGGTTGGCGATTTAGCCTTTCCCAGTCGAGAAAAGCAAGCGCCAGCCTTAAGTCTTCAACTTTACTCATATTCATCCATACGGATATATGTATAGAGTATCTTAGCTTAGGAAAGTAGGGGATGTATAATGGTTTCTGTTAGCAACAGTATTCTAGGTTAAAGTCAACGTGTCTCGTGCGGCTGAGAGATTGGCATAATGTGGGCGTTGGATCGCTCGGCATTCCAGGATCCATACAACACAAAGTTTACTTCTCTGCCTTTCAAATTTTCTCACACCCACTTTCTTCTTTTATCTACCGACAGATGTTTCCTAATCGTCTTTCCTTTGAGAACGTCTTCCATTCTGTTTTTTATTTCATTTCTCACTCTAAACTCTAAAGTCACTTCTGTTTTATTTTAATTGAAGCATGAAGTTAATGCTTATCTTGTAACTACACGGTTCTGTTCATTGAGAGAAGTTGAGTTCAGCGAGAGCACCTGAGCGTAGCCTTCCCTCTAATTATACAGGAGAAACGCGACCTCGCGTTTCGCGGAGGTACATAGATCGGTAAATCGCTCATTTGGCACGTTTCGAGGGAATCGAAGATTTTGCAACTCGAGACTGTAGTCTCTTGTGAATACAATTCATTAGAAAATTCACGTTCACTGATACAAACTCCCCTCACTCTTACTCCAAGACATTAGTTTTGCAAGCATGCGCTTATGTTCCACAAAGCGTTTTATGCATATGAATAAAGCCCAAATTACCTGGAATATGGTATCGATCTTGCTTATTCACATGTGCTCGTCTTTGCAAAACTAGCTTCCCAAATACACTTCTGAACAAATTTAGAATAGACTCTTAAAAAAACATGATTCAGCAATACTAATTAGTTTCTATTTCCAGGTCTGTGTCAAGTTCCTCGCAATTTCGAACAACTGGAGCGGAGTCATCCGTTTCGGATTCACAAGCAATGATCCAGTCAATCTGCGCAACGCTCTGCCAAAATACGCATGCCCTGATTTGACGAATAAACCAGGATACTGGGCGAAAGCCTTGGCTGAGAGATTCGCAGACAGGGATTCAGTCCTTTTCTATTATGTGACATCTGCTGGAGATGTTCACTTTGGAGTTAATGGAGAGGAAAAGGGAGTCTTCTTCAGCGGCGTCGAGACGAGAGGACCGCTATGGGCCATCATCGACGTCTACGGAAACAGCACTGAGATCGAGTTCGTGGACCCAAATCGGCAGCACTTCAACAATATCAAGAAAGGTGCCGAGCACAGCAATGAGGACAATGCTCAGCACAGCAGACACACGGCCATGGACGACGTCAGCAATTCTCGTAGAGACGTTGAGAGGATCATCGTTCCGTCCATGCAGAACGTGTCCATCCATCACGAGCTCGACATCGACCTCCCCGGCCTGAGGTTTCAACCTTCCGGCGTTCTATTCACTCCTCTGCCATTCCATCCGTAAGTATACTACACCACGCACTTGCCACTTCTCGCCCGAGGTCGCTGATCTCCTCAGTCCCTTCCTCTCGCGTGCCGAGGTTGCAAAAGGTCTCCGCTCGTTTTCTTGAATACTCTCGGGAACGATCTGTTATTAGATTTCCATCACGATCTTCTTCGAGGAAATACGCGCAAGAAAAGCTCGAGTAGATTCTTCTCTAGAAAGTCGCGAGTCTCGAACTCTAGACTCCCACGATGAAACAAGTTCTTTAATGTGATTGAACTTGTCGTGTGACTGCACTACGTGACAGAGTTCGGAAATTTGCGATAAGAAATTTTTAAGATGTTTAAAAAGTTTATAAATCAAGTCTGATGATTTGAGATATTTGAGGATTGAGATCATTACGCTTTTTAACAAATGATAACGATGAGCGGACTTTAGTCTCTAAATCGGAAATGATGATGAAAACATAATCTCCATTTTTCTAATATTGAATGAAATTACAAATCGTTTGAAAAATCGCGGGAGGGTATTGCATTATAAGTGATAATTGACAGAGTGGACTTTTCATCTCTAATCAAAGTTGAAAATCAATTCACAAAACAATTGACGCAATCAGTCTCGAATTCGAATTCCGTAGAGGCAATAATATTATTCTCTATTGATTGGTCCCTTTCTAATAAGTGTTGTTTTATTTTACAGAACTCGAGGTAGAAATATCCACTTCACGAACCAACAATGCGTCGCTACGCGTGACGACACGGAATTCTGCCACGGATATTCATTCACGAGTCGACCTCTCTTCCTGGGCGAGAGACTTGTTGTCCAGATCCTGGCAATAGAACCAATGTACCGTGGTGCTTTGGCGCTTGGCTTCACATCCTGTGACCCAGCTAGACTCACAACGACGGACCTTCCCGATGACAGCGATCTTCTCCTAGACCGACCTGAATATTGGGTCGTTTCAAAAGACGTCGCCTCGAGTCCACAACCCGGTGATGAGATCGCCTTCACCGTCACCCACTTTGGCGAGGTCCAGATGAGCAAAAATGGAGGTCCTCCCAACGTCGTCATGCACGTAGACCAAAGCCTACAACTCTGGCCTTTTGTCGATGTTTATGGAAGCACCCAAAGAGTCAGAATGCTTGCCAGCAGGCCCAATTCCCCTCCCAGGACGCGACAGTGCATTCCCTCACCGTCTGGTGTACAGCAGCAACAACAACACTCGAATCACAGTAATGCTGCGACCGAACTCTCTAGATTCTCTGAGATGGTTCAGTTTAAACCAGCAGTTGGCGGAGGCACCGTCCTTGTCGTAAATCTTCCACCACAAGGAAGCTATCCAACTCCACCACCTCCGACTCCTCAACCTATCTATGCTTCGTCCGGCAACCACAGAAATCCACCGCCTGTTCCGGCACAAGCTCCAGCCCCACCTCCGGGATCCTCAAGACAGTCATCACCTCCACTTACTGGCACGATGACCTCCACTGGATCTTCGACTTATGTCGATCCAGTTTCTTATCAAAGTCTCGATGGAACTCTCTCGTCATCGCACCTTCAGCAGTGGAGCGAGGGTCTCCAACCAACCCCTGGACAACCTAGTGAATGCTCGATTTGCTACGAGCGCAGCATCGACAGCGTCCTCTACATGTGCGGACACATGTGCATGTGCTACACGTGCGCAATTCAGCAATGGCGAGGAAAAGGTGGCGGTCACTGTCCTCTCTGCCGAGCGCCAATCAGAGACGTTATCCGGATATACAGATCCTGAACCGAGTTCAAACCACGCGACAAATCCAATTCAAGGTGCCGAGGACCCCTTCCTCTATCCTTGTCGCTAGGTTCCTCCTGGTCGACCTAAGACCTCGAGGCTAAAGTAGGAACAGAGGAAAGAGTTCCAGAGGAGAGATACAAGAATGACGAGCGTTGTCTGCGAGGTTCGTTGCGTCAGTGGAAACACTCTGTCAATTAAATCGTCAATCCTGCAAAATCTGGGGAATTCCTAAAATAATTTCCTAGAAGACTCTAGTTTTTCAAATAGAATACAAACAACTATTCTCAGAATTTGTAGAATGTCAAGCCTAACACTGCCGACGATACTGGCGCAACATCCTCGAGAGTAAAATGAACGAATAGGTCGATTGTAGGACTTAAAAGTAATCATGGCTATTGGCTATTATTCAACTCTGCTACTACTACTAACTATTACTACTACTATTGTTGCTTCTACTTCAGACCGCTCTCTCTCTCCGATTTTAATATTGTATCTCCCTCCCCCCTTTATAGTTTTATTACCATTATTGCGCTTCGAATTACTTTATACGTTTGTCATTTATGAGTTGTATTAATTATTGATATACTTAACGCAGTGTGATTACGTAGTAACGGGCGTTTCAGGTTTAAGGGCATTTAGCTAGACTGCGCGCATTCTTTCCATTTAGAATTATTGTTTGCGCTCTATGTTCTCTTCCTCCTTAGAGTACGATTAGAGTCTTTGATCGAAAATTCTTAGTTGAATATTTTCTTGTAAGCAAATTCTCGTTATTCACATATTCTTGAAGAATTTTCTATCTTAGGACCCAAAAGCGTCGCCCTGCCCACATTTATTGCCAAAGAAATCCTGCGTGCGACTTTCGCTTATTCATAGAACGCACGAAGGATTCTAGACTTTGAGTGATCCCCACTAAACGTTTTTTAACCGTGAAGGACTCGACATGACTGTACTTTTATTGCCGATCGTAATATATGTACCGAGACGAGTATCGATAAAATCGGTTTACTCGCCTTCGGGTACCAGAAATTGTTATTCCAAATGTGAGTTGTTTGGTAATCCGAATGCGAGTTGATTGATCTTTTTAAGGCGCCTGAGTGGTTTGTAGCATTGCGAGAAATGATCTTCCAGTAGATTGTTAAGCAAATGTGACGTTTGATACAACGCTTTTTGACTATATCAAATTATATTACGTTAAGTGAAGGAACACTGACACAAGTTTTTATACAATCATGTTTTTATATAATCCTGACAGTGAAATATTTTTGTGTGTACAGTGAAAAAGACTCGATCGTTGAGGTGCGTCGTTAAAAGTTGCTCCGAAGAGATCTTCTTTCCTACAAAACTCTATTATTTTCGTATGCCACCGAAAAAAAAAATCCTACAGAAAATACATATATTTCTAGGCCGTGCCTTATGTATCGGTGTAACGTAAAACGCAGCATCACTGGAATTGACTTATCCGTTAAAGGCACTTGTACTATATTTATTTCTCGGTTCTAAAATAGATAAAAAGGAAGGAAGGAAGTATCGGTAGCAATGAAAACGCGAATTTCACTCTGAAGAATCGATACAGTGTTGTAAAATCTTTGTTGTAAAAAGAATTTGTTAGCAGGTTTCACAGCTTTGATGAGAATTTGACATGTCTTCGAGCGCATAAATTATTTTAAAATTGGACGGTTTTGATAATCGGATCCGAAAATTTGTTAGTGACTCCGATCTATTTTGAAATTGGTCTTGTAAGGATTGGGACGCTAGTTTGTATATATTGTGTTTGGACTCTGGAGGAGGAAGCAAGAATGAGAGAGTTAATTATTTTTCACAAAAATTTAAAAAGTCTAATTCACGTTCGTCATTTCGAATTGGTTGAAAATCGTGCGTAGAATATTATTACCGGAAGAAAGTCACCGACAAGCTCGGAACGCGTTTGATTCATAATTGCAAACGGAGCCTGGTTCGAGTCCGCGGCCCTTTCTCGGATAGCAAAGATGCAAAATAGTAATGAAATATGCGCAATAAAGCAGTAGTGAAATCTCTAGTCCAGCGAGAGGCAGCCAACTCGTCTGCCAATCCAAAAAAGAAAGAATAAAGTTAGCGAAGAGAAATTTTATAAATACAGAGTAAAAAAGCAAATTATGGCGATCGTCGCCTATTAGGAGATTTAATGATAATAATAATTATTCTATTAAGTGTTGGAAGGGAAGAAGGCAAAGAATTTGCGAGACTACTTTTTAAATGTAAACGAGCATGAGAGTGAGAGAGAAAGATTGACAGAACGAAAGAGAGAAATATTCAAGAAGGTTCCCGGATAAAAGTAAAGTTAAGAGTATATATGTATGAGTCAAGTCATGGGTAGGTGAAAGTTAATTCAATAACAATTACGATAGATGTCCCTCATTGTTTTTGTAACATCATAAATATCGCCATTATTATCGTAATTAATTTTACTATCACCGTCACCATAGAACAGTAATATTAACATGCGACGAATACATAACTCAATTAGACGAAAGGATTACATAATGGGAGAATAAATCTGATATTTTCATGGATTATCATTAAAAGATGTCCTACTTGTAAGTTCGTCATATCTTGAGTATGAGATTTAAATGAATTTCTCACAGTTGTTCGTAGGATTTTTCGAGGATGCACATTTCGAGAGATCTACGTACATGTACTTATTCATAATTTAAATCTCATTTTGTATATGTCGTTCATTTACTGCCCTCGTTTAGATAAAACGTGACAGCTTTTAAGGTCAATGTGCGATAGAATATTTCTCTGAATTTATATACACATACAGATACTGATAAAAATTTATAAATATGTAATATAATTCGTCCAGCCATTGTGCTGTTCTAAACAATATAAGAAGCCTGTATTATCTCTGAATAATGATTTAATCATTTCTTTACCCATTTAGACCTTTAATTCAGCGTTTATAACATTAGGATTAGAAAGTAGTTTCTACAGAAGATTTGTAAAAATTTACAATAGTCAAGGAATATACGATTATAGGATTAAAATTATTGGACGAAGTTTTCGAATTCTGGGTCAAAAATTACTATAATAATTACGAAAAAGCTTTTGAGTAAAATAATGTTGAAAACTCAGTAAAAATTAAATGATTACAAAAACTAAATTTAGTTTATAATTTAACTAGAATAAATATCATTTGCTGAGACACCATTTTTTAACTAGAAAATAGTATACTCTGCATATGATTTTTTATTTGTGTTCCTCGACACTTTTCGCCTCCAAATACATTTTGGCACGAGAACGTCCTATTTTAAGTGATAAGTTATTAATTTGCTTTAAATTAATAATCGTTTTATACCTTGAAAATTTAGAGTAAAAAATGTGTTTAATTAAAAATTTTAAACTAACTATATTAACATTTGAAATTCTGAACAGCAATTGAAATTTGAATGAGATTTTCAAAATAACTTGCATTGTCACGCATATAGCCCTCAAATTTTTCGAATCTACAAAAAAGAACAAAATGCAACAAAATGGTTCCACAAGCCCCACGAAGTTTAACACGTATTTCCCATAAAAAAGACGATTTTGCAAATGCTATACATTTCTCTTCATAATTAGCTATAGAATACAAATTATAATTATTTTTAAATGCGATTTTTTAAATAAAAATTATTTCTAATACATAAATTACTACTTTCTATTGATAATCACACGTTTAAATAAGTTGTTTAAACAATTTGTTATTATTGATAGCATTTTGTTTGAGAATAATGCTAGAAAATCGCTGTTTTTCTGAATTTTTCAACTTTCTGTCTACTTATTGATTAGGGTGAGCTAATTATTGATTAAAGTTACCAAACCTAATTATTTAAACAAATTATTATTCATAACTATCTTCTCCTATATTAATGCTAGATAGTTGCGGTTTTGTCTGAAATTTTAAACTTATATCAAATTTTTACTTAATGAGGTAGTAATTAATGCAAGTTAACAAATATAATTATTTAAACAATTGAAATTGTTTATAACTATATTCTCGCTAGAAAATTGCGTTTCTTTCTGAAATCTTTAGTTTTGCTTTGAGTTTTTAGTTACGAACAAATAATAAATGAACATCAAGAAGAATCAGTTTTGAACAAATATTGTATTTTTTCAAAGTGAACTTTTTCTCAATGTTATGTTATATCTGTTTTATTTCAGAAAAATATTCACAAAAAATGAAATTGTATTAAAAAAATGATTCTATCTCATTTTTATTTATTATTTGTTCATAAGTAAAAAGTCAAAGCAAAATTAAAAATGTCAGAGACCTCACTAAGTGAAAAGCGAACTACAACTTAAAAGTTTCAGAAAAAACCGCAACTATCTAGCATTAATATAGGAGAACATAAACAGTGAATTATAAACCATGTATTTTTTTAAACCATAAGGTTTGCCGAACTGTCTTAATTATTACCTCACTCTGAGTGAAAAGTGGAAAAAAGTTGAAAATTTGTTTAAAAAAAAAAAACTTTTTTCTATTATTTAAAGATAATGTTATTCAAAATAATAATAAATTGTTCAAATAATTATTTTTGTTTACTTTAATGCCAACGGCCATACCACGCTGGAAGCACCAGTTCCCGTTAGATCACTGAAGTTAAGCAGTGTTGGGCGCGGTAAGTACTTGGATGGGTGACCCTCTGATACTACTGCGTTGCTGTTGGCGGTCGTGGGTGTGGTGAGCCCATTTACTACAAATCCACCTAAAAAACACTACCCGAATCGGGTAGTTTCACGCTTACCCCTAGAGGCTCGCCGAAAGGGAAATAGCTTAATGATATATGCTCGTAGTAGTTTCAAGCATGATCGGATCATGGTTTCAAAGATTCTGTTAAATGGTTCAGTATATACCTCCTAGCTATATTAATGCTAGATAGTTGCGATTTTGTTTTGAAATTTAAAATTTGTTGTCCAATTTTAATAGTGTATTCTCTAAATTGTACAACATAATTCAAATTAATAGTAAAAAGTGAATAATGCGAATTTTAAACAAACGAATTTTTCAAATATTAGGAATTAAAATTAAAAAAATACATATGTTCAAAATTTTGTAATAAAATTAAACTTACAACAGATTCTGCAGAGACTTTCAGATTTATCCTTCATAGAGCCTTCCCATTTTCTTTTAGCTCTTAATTTTAGCCAAATTCGTTCTAATACACAGCCAACAATATACAATTTGGCCACAATCGCTAACATGAAAAATAAAAATTATTTTGCATTTATACTTAAAATAAGCTTACTTCACGTTCATATTGTTTTTCATATTTAATTATTAATTATTATTTAAAGCTCGATAGTAACGCACATTTTTAAATTATTTCATTTTAACGAGTATTGAAGAACCTTAGGCGATCGATATTCAAACTATGATAAGTAACTTTAGCGGATTCACGATAAAAAATGTTTGTTTAGTAAAGAGCATTTACAGAGGTTAGGAACAAATTCTTGATCTGATAATTATTGCCAAAGAATATACATATACTGGATCAAAGCATATACTGGATATGAATGAATAAATTAAATATGATGAATAAAGCATATACTGGATCAAAATCGAGAATTCCAGAAAAAAATATAATATAAAATACAATATATAAAATAACAACTAGCAACTAAAAAAAATATATAGCTGCAAAATAATCCTTAAGTAATTTTCGTAATTTAATATTAACAAAATGTTTAAAATAATTCGGAAAAATAAATCAATTCTTCATTCACTCATTCATAGTTATTAATAATCAAATTTTGATCAAAATTTACACTCCCAATCTTATGGGGTAATTATATGGATCAAAATTTTCATTTGTTCCTAAAATTATGTAAAAATTGTTTTCTTGGGTCCAGATCATATGAAAATCTTCGGTTTGGCATTACAGAGTATAATAATAAAAATAATTACATTTTTTATCATTTTTTTAAGAATACTGAAGTATGTATAGAAAGAATAATTTGTGGTAGCTTTTAGTAAAGACAAATTTTTGAAAATTTGTATTTAATGCTTTTTATATTTTTTCATTAGGTTAATATTATTTTGTAATATAGTTTTTAACAAACTTTTATATGTAATTATAAAAGTTAACGTCAAAATCGGTGAATTTCGAATGCATGTTCTATTTTTTAGGCTAGGTTCTATATTTATAACCAACATTTTCCTATTTCTTACTTCCTGACACAAAAATATCAATATATTAAAAAAACAACTTCGTAGTATCCCAAATATTTATTAAACATAATTTGTATATAATTTAATTTTTTTAAATTTGTTTCATAATTTCCCCAGGAAATACGGCATCTTACTTTTTGCAATAATACTATAATACAATAATATAATAACTAGCAATTACAAAGTTAGAATTTTCGTCTCAGTGCTTGCTCTAAGCCCCCTTCGTGATTCGACAGTCGCTAATTTCTGAATTTGCTCCGACTTCTTTGGTGAGGTATCGAAAAGTTCACTATGACCGCAACAAAATTAAAACCTATTTGATCCATAATTACCCGGCTTGATCCATATAGTCACCTCGGTTGACGGTACTTTTTGGAAATTGCAAACAATTACAGATGGTTTCAAGAACTGACCCAAAAATTTAATTCACTTAATTATTTTAATTATAACTGAAGGTAATATGGTTGTGTATTTATTTAAAAGGAAACAATTTTTTGTATTTTGTTTAAGTAAAATAATGTCTTATTTTCAAACAATTCTCTGATAAGAAATTATTTATCAAATTTCTAGTGTATTTAAAAAAAATTTGTATTTCTTCATATATCATCAGCAAATATATTTTGTTACAGGTGTTAGAGAAAAAATTGAACTTGCGAATAAAGCTTTTATTTTCAGAGATATTACATAGGTGAATGTAAGTATTAAAATCTCGAAAGTATTGTCGTAGTAACGATATAAATTCACTTAAAAGTTATTTCGAGCGTTATTTCGACGGTTATTTTGATTCGCATTCCTCAAACGATTTTCATTCACCGCCTGGTTGAACTCTGGACCCATAATAAGTCGCAGACGTTGAATAGGATCGCCTCCAGAATGTACTACTTCATTCAGCATCTGGTTCAACTGTGAGCCCACAATAAGTGGTGGACGTTGAGCTGCATTAGGTGGACGATAACCATGATCATATACTCCTTGTGGTTGAAATCTAGGTGATAAAGCAGGTTGGGGTTGCCGTAAAGGTTGATTTTGTTCTTGCCAACTTAATTCTGTAAAAAGAGAAAATATTATCATGAATTTGTTGTATAATAAGCAACAATTGAAGGATCCTTGGACATAAGGCTGTGTGTGCCAAATTCCGAAAATGCTTTTCATTGGCCGAAGCAAAATAATTTGACATAACTCAGGTCTCTGCAAGAAGATCATGGTCCAGTTCGATCTAGAAGTGGGTCAAAATCCATGTTTGGTATTTTTTTTACGTGATTACTTCTTTTATCTTTTCTTTTCACGACTGCATGAATCTAACAGCTTAAAAGTACTTGCTTCTTTTTTTTTTAATTAAAAAATTAAAAAATAAAAAGAGGTGGTTGCTTCTTTTAGGATGTTTTATTCATGGTTCGATAGAGGATGTTTCTTCGCACACATGGAATTTCCTCTTTAATTTTAGCTTTAGAGGATTTGTCTTTGTATAAAAAAGAATTTTTTCGACAAACAGTATAATTTGGTGACAAACTTCAGATAATCTTGAAGAGTTAATAATAATAATAATCTTGATAATCTTTGTATGAGAAAGATTTTCGCCGCGTATGGAGAATATGTCTATTCTCTCCATGTTTGCGTTGTTCAAAACAAAATCGGCAAGAAAACGCTTATGTTTCAAAACAACTTTTTCTCTTAGTCAATTTGAAAATATTTGTAAGAACTAAATTCGCTAACAAATTATATTTTAAGATCTATCGTATAATAATGATTCAAAATGTTTATTTTACAACAGAATAGTACTTATCAGCCCCGAGAAAAATGTCTGCAAATATTTAGAACATATTTAATGTACAAAAGCGCATTTCAAAAATACGCATACATAAAGGATGGGTTGTGGCAGTACAGAACTTGATAACCAACAAAATAGAAAATTTTGATGAGAGCGAAAAAACATTCTGCAAAATCGAAATACACATTTAAAGGTAAAACAAATATCTACTCACGAGCTGAAGTGTTACTGAATTTAGGCCAAAATAGTTTGATAAAAAAAATTCACTTTCGCGGAAATAGATTTGGAAATTGATAATCTCAATGTTACACTTACTTAAACTTGGAGAAGGCGCGGCTGCAGATTGCGATAAAAATGCAATTTTTTAGTTAATATAAAAAATAAAAACTAACTCCCGATACATTGAGCTTATGAATACGGGTAAATAAAGTTTTAGTCTAAAAAAGTTAGCCAATCGTCCAAGAATTTTGATGCTACAATTTCACAGGTTTAGAAAATAGGCTTTCGGTAGCCACTGAGAGCTGAATTTTAAATTTTTTACAACAATAAAGACTTGCTCCCGAGATGTAGGGATGCTATGAGTGAATGCCAAATCTTGGGTAAAAAAAATGTTCGGTTCCGAGAAAATCAATCTTGAATGTCTCGATATTACAGTATAAAACACGTTTTTTTGCTGAAAGGCCGATTAAAATAAGAAAATAATATTTTTGTATAGGCTAACATTTAAATTAAAGCATTTTTTATTACTATATTAGAAAATGAGATTTCGAAGAAATCCTTTAAGCACTGCGTAAATTTGATTTTTAAAGAATTTTTTGTGCGATAAACCAATTTTTCTTAAATTTTGGTTTTCTATTTCTGTACTGCTACCCTTCATACATAGAAAATAATAATATTTTATAAACTTTTCTTATTTTTATAATTACGTTTCGTTAAGTCTACGCATCACTTTTTTTTAGTGAAAAATGCGAGAAATATTTGTCGAACATGAAGCAATTTCGTTGGGTTAAACTGAATTTTTCAAATTTATACTTATAAAGTAATAGACGGGTGGAAAATGTTTTCAAAACTAATTATTAAAAATAAAAACCACTCAGTTTCAGAATTTTATTTTTATACAAGTTTCTGCCCGGGGCTATGAAACCCCAAAAATGAATTTCATTTTTCATATTTAGTAATTTACTAATTTAATTAAAATTATTAATAATTCAGCGTCCCTTTTTTCATATTTATTTTAAAAAATTTTCATATTCAGCAATTTAGTAATTTAATTTCAATTTTAAATAATTCAGCGTCCCCATATATTTTTTTCAAATATAAAAGAAGATGAAATCCAACCAAAATCATCTGCGATGCAAAAACTCTGCCAAGTACAACTTTATGAATTTCTGAGATAAAAGTTGGCCATGTATAATTTGGGAAAAATATTCATAATGAAATATATAAAGAAAATTTTCTATAAACTGAACTAAAGAAATTTTGAAATTAATCTTAAAAATCATATTATACATTACAAAACTTGGCGGGAATGAATGTTATATGCAAAATTATTTTAATAAAAAATTGCTGCGGGTATGTAAGAATAATGATATCATAGTTGCACGTGGCCGATTTTTGCATTGCACATAATTTTGGTGGGATTAAGTATAGTTTCGGTATACAAGTAAAATCATACTTACGAATTGAATTAAAGAATACCATACAGATGACGATCAGGTAATGAACAATGAAGAATTTCATTGTTCTAGCTGTTAGTACAAACAGATTCTTTCGGAATTTCCTCAGAAGTATGAATAAAAGAGGACGACTTCGGCTCGGTACTGATATATATACTACTATATGCTATGTTCCTTTTTCAT
The DNA here is from genome assembly GCA_932066315.1 of Andricus coriarius. Lineage (NCBI taxonomy): Eukaryota > Metazoa > Arthropoda > Insecta > Hymenoptera > Cynipidae > Andricus > Andricus coriarius. The sequence continues at coordinate 9,059 of CAKNWT010079338.1, read as the reverse complement.
AACATAATGAATGAATTATTATCTCAAGCAGGGTCGAATTGGGACAGAAAACAGTCCAGGAAAAATGGTTAAGACAAATAATTGATAATCAGTAAGCCCCCGGGATTTTTGGTGAAGTTTTACCTCACCAATCCGAGCCTGATTTTAAGATATCATTCAAGTTTGAATAAACAAATCATTATAGGCCTGGAGAAGTTATACGATTTTGTGTACTGAACCATCACGTCATTTTACAATCTTGTTTCACAATTACGTGATGAAATTGTCTAATATATTAAAAAATGTATATAATTTTACAAAATAAGCTGTGAAGCATTTATTACAGTCAAAGTCCAATTTTATTATTACATAAATTGTATTTATATCTGCTTTTAGGATTAAGATCTAAAAAGATAAAAACATTTATTTCCAAATAAAGTTTGGTATATATAGGTTTCCGTTGGAAAGGGGAATTATATATATAATTATATACATTTTCTTGCCAAGAAGTGATACTGAATTTTGCTTCTGACGCATTTATAGGAACAAAAAATGCATAATTATTCATTAAGCAAGGTAGACGTACTGAAATACAGAAAATTAAACTAATTCCCATGTGAAAAATTTCATGGCACTGTACTGTTTGTCCGCCTTTAGTCGATACTGGCGCGCCACAGACATGTAACTGGCATCATAAAAAATAATTGATAATTAAATAATAGAATTATTTTGTATTAAATAAAAGTATAATGAAATTTTGAAAAAGAAATGAAAGATGTTGCCGTTGATTGGAAACATAAAAAAGTTTTTGTACAAAAAAAAATGGAAAAATGTGTTCCCGCAAATCTTGAACATACCCTGAGTGTCGAACTTTTGATGTAATCTCATAATAGGTATGTTGCTGTAACTTTGCTCTCTGGTAGTTGAAATTTTTTTCTTTATTGCCGGATATGAATCTCATTTCTTTCCAACTTTATATTTATTTCAATAAAACGTGGACAATTATTAAACATCAAAAGTGCTTAATGTGTAGAAAATCATTGTAAATAATAAAGTTTGTATGATCATTTATGTTAAAATTTGATTTTTTAGAATATTATAAATATAGTACATAGATTCATTAATATACATTTATTATAACTTTATTATATAACTAAACTAAAAGCAAACGTGTTTTAAACATTTGTTAAATAGAAATCGTTGTTAAGATGTCTTTGATCAAGATTTATTAGAGATTTATTTATTTATTATCAAGAATATTAGCCTGGCGCTATCCTGGCGCTGTCTAGTTTTGCTGTTGGTTAGTCCCAATCTTGACGCTATCTTGGAGTTCATTACAAATTTGAATGTATGAAGTTGAAGACTGTCCAGATTTTATCTAGTTTCTAGACAGAATCACGGTTTGCCGGACTTACACAAACATCACAGAAGTGAATTCAGAAAATAATAATTTTCAAATACGTATTTAAGTAATTACAAAACATAATTGCATAAATTCTGAAATAATAATTGAATGCTCTGCATCACACATTTAAGATAATAAACATTATTGAACGTGATTGAAGTCTTAATATATAAGAATTGTACTCTTAACAACGATTTCTATTTAACAAATGTTTAAAAACCTTTGCCCAGATGACATTCCCCTATATTATATTAGTTTCTATACTAATACCTCGGCCCGGGACTGTTTATTCAGTGGAGTCCGCACGCAGAGCTTTACATGGCGACTTTGTGAAGCTCTTCGCCTGGGGTGATAGCGATTGATCAGCGACTTGGGTCGGAGCAGTATTGTGGAAAGAACGTGATGTTTAAATAAGCAACACGGAAATTGTAGATTATTATAAAATTCGGTACCCCCCCCCCCTTATACTGTCTCGTACATTTCCCTGTCTCACTTTTCTCATATGAACTCTTCGACCCCCTATAGTATAAAGAGGATAGAACCGACTGAGTCACGCTTACCCCGAAAGGGATTTGATTCCATGGTATAATAATAATATCAAGTACAAATTTTATTTTTCATAATTACTTTAATATTTGTACCTTATTTGACATTAATCTTTATTCACAACTACCCTGAAAAATATATTATTTCAATAAATGTATATTGTTACAATTCATAATGTGCACTGAAATTGAAACAGACGTATTTTCATGGTTTTGTTTTTATAATTTCAAAAAGTACGCGCCCTAACAAAACATGGACAAGGGCAAATTTTTAACTCTAATATAGGCGAAAATGTTTGTTATTAAACATTTTATTTTACCCTGCGTCGTTTTTCAAAAAATTTAATTTGTTCGCAAGAACATTTTTTAAATCAACAAAAACTTTCAAAAACCTAAATTGCGCAACAAAATTGCACAAGAGGGCTTAAAAAGTATAATGTCCTTCAAAAAACTGTTTAAAAAAAACAAATACTCAAGAAATTCAATGCATGCAAAATAATTGCACAAAAAGAGTTATAATAAGAGAAATATGTTTGAAAAAAACATTATAAAGAGGCTCATTAGAGACAGATATATGACAATTGAAAAAAGAGGGAGGAAAAGAAAGAGAAATCCAAAACCACCTCTCTCTCATGTCTTTATTATTTATCCGTCTTTTTTATACTACCTGGGTTCAAAATCATTTTTAATGTCATTTTTTATGAAAAGTTTTTGTGAATTAAATTACAATTTTGTTTATTTAAATGTTATTTTTTACGATTAAAATAAAAACTGCGTTCCCTATGGACAAATAATTTATAACAGATTTGTTGATCTTTTTTTTGGTTGAACAATTTTTGTCCAAGCATTTTTTTTCGTAACCTGTGTCGCTTTTCCAAACATTAATTTCTTTATTTTTATTTTTTACGATTAAAACAAAAACTACGTGTCCTATCGAAAAATGATTTTGGTAATAAATTTGCAGTTCTTTTTTGAGTAAGGAACTTTTGTCTATTCATTGTTTGTCATCGCTTGTGTCGTTTTTTCTTTTCTTTTTTAAAATTTGTATTGTTATTTTTTACGACATGAACAAAAACTACACGTTTTTATCAAAAAATGATTACCAATAAATTTGTAGATCTTTTTTTGGTGAACAAGTTTTGTCTATTAATTTCTTGTTTGTAACTTGCATAGTTAGAATGCAAAATAGAATTTATCATCATTAATAACATTTTTCAGGATTAAAACGAAAAATATGTCTCTTTTAAAAAAAATGGTCTTAAGAAAATTTGTTCATCTTTTTGAGATGAATAATTTTGCTTCTTAACATTTTTTCATATCTCGTATAATTTTGCTGGAAAATGGAATTTTTTATTTTTAAAAAGCATTTTCGATGGATAAAACGAGAACCATTGATCAGAACTCGTCGTTTTCTTTTAGGCCTTAAAAAAGTGTACCAAAGCTCAGTCTAATCTGATCATTTTTTCGAAAGTTAACGTGCTCATAAAACACTAATGCAGACAGTGTAAAAATCGTTTTCTCTGAGGGGTTCTCAAAACGTGGAGATTTGATGAAAACTCCGAACGAAGTCAAATTTTACATAAAACTAATATCTTCTCATTAGGATGAGAATGTAAAAATACACTGTGAGTACACAAGCACTAAAAAAATTATTTTTAAAGTGAATAAAGTAAGAAGAAGTGTGTAAGAAATTCTAATTTTTCCACTTTGAAGGAATAACCTGTATACGTTTGCGGAGGTGACGTAGCCTATTGACAAATTTCACAACATTTATTGCCTCCTTATTGTATCAGTAAAGCTGAAAATGTTACACAACCGCTTTCTTTTATTAAACTATTTTATTCTCTACGTTTCCCGTTTCTATTACCTTATTTTAATTAATATATACAAAATACAGACCTGAATAAATTCATATATTTTCACAAAGAAATTAGTAGTTTTGCAATATTGAATGATTGCTACATATTTCAACTAATCGAGTTAGTAATTTTCTACTGACCTGTAACAGCTCACTTTTCTCTAGAGCGATTCCATGACAAATCATTTGAAGAATTTCATCTATTGTTAGTAATTTGGATGAAGAGTTTAGTTTAGATGTTGAGAAAAATCCTAAAAATAATTTTGGATAAATTCAAAAAACTTAGGTGATATTCAAAATTGAAAATGTTGGTCCTTTTTTTTGAACTTTTATAACTTTGGTGATTTTAATGATATTAAGATGTGTAAAGACTATGGAGAGATGGTATGTTGTCTTATTTTCTTTTGCGCATGGAAGAAACCAACGAATTTGGAACATTAAATCATACTTCGACGACTTCCAGACCATTGAAAAGTTTTATTTAATTCATTTCCACATAAAAAACGTATGTTTACGTTTCGAGACCAGTCTAGCCTCATTATCAGACCTTGGTTAAAATTTGAAGTTCGGAGGAAAAAAGGAATTAATGGGTGTATAGAAAGTGTAGATCACTCTCCCTTTCACTTTAACAAAAGGTTTTATCATACAACTTTTCCAGTCCGAATTTTAATTTTCTGGAAAATATTTACAACAGTTGATTTTTTACTCCACATTCATCACATAATTGAGAACGATCTCTTTAAGAAATCTTAAAATAAGTATGAGTACTCACACTGGATTTTATCAATGTGTCTTCTATACACCAATTAATTTTTTTTCTCTGAACTTCAAATTTCAACCATGGTCTGACGATGAGACTAGACTGGTCTCGAAATGTAACCATTAGTTTTTTTTATCCGGCAATTAATTTAATAAAACTTTTCAATGGCCTGGAAGTGGTCGAAGTATGATTTAATATTAAGATGTATTTTTTAAATTATTCATAATAAGAGGTAGTTTTGAAAATATATTGTTTGGAAACAAATTTTTAAAGTCTTTTGATTTTTCAAAAACAATTTTTTAAACTGAATTAAAAACAATCCATTTTTGATTTTCGATACGTTTTTTATACACACAGCTTACAGTTTGCTCGAAAACCTCTGTAAATATAAAAATGGGATCTCCCTTACTTTCCAAAAAATAATTCTCTGTTTAAAAATATGTTTTTGAAATATCCATAAAGTGTTTGCAATTTTATTTCTCAAAAAATATTTCATGAAAACTGCGTCTTATCATAAATAATTAAAAAAACAACTTAATATCATCAAAATCACAAAACTTATGAAAGTTAAAAAACGGACCCCTTTTCCCCTCTTTTTTCATTGTGTTATTCTTGTCTCTAATGAGCCGAAAAGTGAGGTTTTTTGGAAGTTTATTTTATGATTGTGAATCAATTTTTGCTTATCCTGCAAAAATTATTCGTGATAAAATGGATTTCTTTCCAATCTCAATTTGCAAAATTTTCAATTTTGAATATCCACTAATTTTTTTTTTAATTTTTCAAAAATTATTTTAGGATTCTTCTTTCAACACCTAAGAGAACCGATACTAGCATTTCCATCAAAAGTACTAACAGTAGATGAAATTCTTCAGATGATTTGACTAGGATGGAATTGCTCTCTATAATTAAATTAGTCGAATTTCACAAAAAAAATTCATTTGAGGTTGAGCCTCAACCAATCGATTCAGATTATTACATTTTTCAAATACGAAAAGTAATCTTCCAAAAATGAACACATTTCTACAAATTCGTAATTTTAAATATACTTTAAGCAATATTTAAACAAAACATAGACATATTTCAGTAATTTGAGGTAAACATTTATGCCTGAATTAAAAGAAATCTTATCAGTATTCATATAGGTAATCCTACAGAGAGATGAGCCTTTTCGGCTCCTTAGAGAAACATATATAACAAAAGAAAAAAGAGCGAGAAAAAGAAAAAGTGAATAAAACCCAACCTCTCACTAATTTTTATTCTTTCTCCGTCTTTTTGATACTTCTAATGAAAAAATCCTTTTGTAAAACAGCCAATCTCATTTTATTACTAATTTACACACACCAAAAATGTTTCTATAACCAAAAAACCGTTTTCTTGGATACACATACAAATTTGGTTGAATCAAACGAATTTTGGTTGATTCAATAAAATATTTGATTGACCTAACCAAAACTTAATTAAAACAACCAAAAAATTTAGTTGAGACAACCAAATATTTTGTTTTTCATGTAATAACCATATTCTATGGTTGAACCAGCACAAATTTATTTGATTCAACCAAATCGTTTTTTGAGTGATTTCATCAATTTTATTAATATTTTTTACCGGTTCTTCGATGCAAAAAAGTAAAAAAAATGGGCAAATTATATTAGGGAAGAAAGTAAAATAAAACAGAACGTTCGCAAATCCAAGTTACGCGCATATAAGTTTATATTTGTCAACAAGCCAGTTTACGAATATTACTGATAATATTAAGTAATACTAATAACGAAAAGTGTACCAAAAAATAACAATATATATTATATTATATATTATGTATACTCTTGTATATTGTGCAATTTAATGTCCAATAATATGAAGCGTTGGGTGAAAAAACAACTTAACCCGGGTTAGGTTGTTTTTCCGTAAATTGATTTTTCGTAATCAGTGAACCCTAATTAGTTAGTATACAGCCTAAAACTAATATAAAAATTATTATTGTTTACGGAAATCACGTTTACTAGAGTAGGACGCAGGAAGATACGTCGCGCTCTCGCACAGCTGTGCAGACTGCAGCGTGTGACCATGCGAATCAGTGCGCTATTATTTTTATTGTTACTACTCAATAATTCATTAAAATCTAAATTTTTACAACAAGAATATCAAGACTGGTTATTGTTTGTCACAATGATGGGATACAAAAATTTACAACTTAATGATGTTATGTCAGATGAAGAATCTGAATTCGATGAGTAAACATTTAAATTGTTGAAATTTATAACTTTTAAATAAATTTTTTTAGTTGTCTAACAATGCAGTGTCATGTTAATAACAATTATATCAGTAGAAATCATTAAATAATGTTTAAACGTGAAATTAATAAAAAAAAACCTATAATACCATTGGATAGAAAAACAACCTAACTCGTTTTGGTTATTTTCAATTATTTAAATAAATTTTCTTTTTTGTAATTTTTTTTTCTCGACAGGATTTCACTTTTAGGTTGTAGCACTTTATGTTATGAAAGGATTTATTTTTAAATTAATATTTTCTTAGTTCAATAACAGCTTGAACTCTTTGAATCGATTTATCTGAAAACACAATTTTCCGAGTTAGGTTGTTTTTTTACCCAACGCTTCATATGTGATTAACCTTTTGGTATCGAAAAAAATGATACCACAGAATAAGTGTAATTAGGCATTTTTGTCTAGAAAACTAAAAAAATCTATTTAAACTTTTTTCAGACCTTATAATTCGGCTTATATATTTATATAATTTTAAATTCTTACAAAAAATTCGATTCATTGCAACGTTTATTAAATTTAAATTTGTCCGCCCCTAATGATATCATGGAATTTATTGTAAATAATAGATAAAATCGATTTGCTCATTCTATAAATACATCAAAAGTTTTAAAACAATTTGGAATACGAAAATGATTCCACTTTATATTATTTAATTTCAATCGGACTGTAGTGATGTTCTTGAAATTACATAATTAAAATCATAAGACGCTTCCTTTCGCAAGATAGTCTTCATCCCACCTGCAAGAAACATCTATCCCCTTATTTTTTTGAATGGTTGCTGAACAAATTTTAGAATAAAATAAATTAATCTTTGCATTAAAATAGAAGAAATCACTTTAATGTGTTATATTAATTACTCTCTTTGATAACATTTTTATTTTTATGCAAATCTTCAAATTTGGAAGATTTCAACGGGACAGAAACTTGTATTGAATTGCCAAATTTTGATAATTTGACGGTTACGTAACCGTCAAATTATTGTGAGACATTCTCCACTGATAAAAAAACAATTTTTCTTGAAATTTCAGTAGACATAATCCCCCCAATATGTTAATAATATTAAATGTATATACATTTATCATATTTTTATAAAATTTACTCATTTTTCTTCATAATTTGTTTTTATTCAATAATTATGAATTGAAATCGAAACGCGCCACATTACCAAACAAGGCAGGATAACTTGGCGCAGATGCACTTTTTGGAAAACACATTAACTAACTGTTTTAATGAACTTCAATTAAATTATGTCCATGCATAGAGCATTGGTAAGATATTGGCCTAAACAAAAAATATTTTATTACAATATTTTACTTTATACATGAATTTTTAACGTGCATTTTCCTTTATGTGCGCCGCATTCGCCGCCCTAATTGATTGAACAATGTTTTGTCTGATGAGAGAGTTCTGAAAAATTGAACAAAGTACTTTGATTGGCAGAGCGTTGATATATTTTACATTGGAATTTTGTCGAGATCAACAAACCGCCGGTATACAATTATTAATTATAAATACGTATATATAGTATCTATTATGCAGTTTATGAAAGAAATGGAAATATTGACAACATTTTATTCATTAAAGTAGTTTATAAAATTTTATTGATGAATATAAACTAATAATTTGTATTTTTAACAATATTGTTTAAGGAATTCATTGTAATTTACACGCCTTGTGGATAGCTACGACAGCGCCACCAATTTTGAACTATTGGGAAGAAATTTGAATTTCAATTCAATATTAACAAGAAATATTATAATAAATAATTAATTTGAGACCTTAGTATAATATTTTTTATTAAAATAAGTTGAAACTCATTGCTCTTTTGCATTAAAATTGCTCTAGTAACTTTGAGATACCCGCAATAGTTCGGCAGATGCCATACATTATTACTTGGATTTTACGCAATAATATTAGTATCTTGCTAATAATTTGATAATTTCAAAATTGCAAAATTTCCAGTTTTCTAACAAAAATGAACTTTACTGTTTGTTTAAGCTATTATTCTTTAGTCTATAAATTACAAAAATTCCTATTGGTTTATCGCAGGCTTCACAGTCTTTCCCTTTTTCTCGTTAACGCGAAATGAATGCATAGAACCCACTGAGAAAGTTCATAATTTTTAATTAGAAGATCATTGTTTTTAATTGAAAAGTCATATTTATGGTTAGGACTAAGTTGAAAATTGAACAATTTTGTTAAAAATCCGTCCTTCTTGGTTGAAAAT
>CAKNWT010079335.1:0-12781 GCA_932066315.1 Andricus coriarius | reverse complement strand
TTGTAAATAAAAATGTTCGATAATAATATTTAAAAAATTAAAAAGTCCCAGAAGCTGAAGCCGAAGTTTTCATATATTTTTTTTTCATTTTTTAAAATCTGCACTTTGTTCGAAAACTTTTTTGTACACCATGTACCTATATAATATCATTTCTAAAAGATCAAATGGAATTTTACGAATATTATAATTTTTTACTTAAAAATTGTTTAATATTCGATTTCTACTTTTAGTATTCAATCAACTCTGTGTTCTGGTGTATCTCATACCTTTCAAACATCTTATATGAAATATTTAATAGCTTAATATGCTTTAAAAATAGAATTAATTAATGGCGGAAAATTAATTTTTCATTAGGTCTCACGTGGTTACCAAACGCGGGTAATGTAAAATAAATGTTACTTTTTTATTAAATAATGTAAAATAAACATTTAAATCTGGTAAACTTCACTGATGCTTCCCTTGAAATAAGATAAAAACAAACACTTAAAAATGGGATGATTTGTAAATTAAAAGAGGCGCAATGATCGGTTCCTTTCGCTTTTTCTTGAAATTCCCTTTTCCTCCTTTTGCTATTTTTTCTTCGTAAAAGTTCACTGATTAAAAAGACTCTCTTCGCCTTCCATCATCATCATCACCACCATCATCATCATTATGATCATCATCATTTTCTCAGGTTACATTTCCGTCGTGAGTACTTCCGCTCAGAGTAACGATGAATTAACCGCATATTTTTAAAGGCAGTGAATGAGTTATAAATTCTCAATGAAATTTAATGAGGATTTTTCCTACAGGTTCATTCCCGTCTGAACGACGTACCAAATCGATGATTTTCTGCCGGTGTTCCTTTTTCCGGGTCACATGGTTCCTAGTAAAAAAAACACACTTCACCGTAGAACGTAACTTAATCCCAGGAATATATGAGAGGTTAAAAAAAGGCGAAACAAGAACCGAACTAATGTGGAAATCGTAGAACGGATCGCGGGTCAAGTGACTGGTTGTGTGTCTGATCAGTGACTGTCATGTTGTACTTACAGGTTGCAGTTCTCTCCCTCTCTCTTTCTCTCTGATTCTCTCCCTCTCCTAGCGTTACATACTCTCTAGCAGATACTTTTTCTTTCTTCTAATATATTATTCTCCCCAGTGTCTTCCATCATCAGGGTGTCCGTAGGCCAGAAAAAACCTGAAAATCAGGGAAAAGTCGGGGATTTTGAAGAAAAAAAAGTTTCAAAAGCCAGGGAATTTCTCTAAGAAACATTTTAAATAACTATCAAGAATAATCAGGGCTGTAATACTGTCACTTTTAATCATTTTTTTCTCAATTCACTCTTTCGTCACTTTTTGAAGATAAAGTAAATACTCTCTTAAAATGAACCAATGAAATCTCAGTGATTTCCAATGAAGATTTCTCTGGTTGAAACAGACAGAAGTCTGTCACTTACAATCAGTGAGATTCCACTGGTTCACTCAGTGGAAAAATCGCCATTGGATTGATCAGTGAGGTTCACTAGTTACGCAGTACCAGTAGTCTGTCGTACGCGTTGTCTTCCGTCAGCTGGATAGGGATGACACTTAGCATTCATCACTTTTGTACGAACTTTTGCACTATAATTGATAAACAATAAATTCACGACGATAAATAAGCATCGGGCTGCCATGTAAATGGGATATAATGTTTCGCCTGTGAGAAGGCCCGTCATTCAGCCAACGTGTCGCGTAGCTCAAATTCAAACCCAAGTGATCACGGGCCACCCCACTTTCAAGCAAAAGACATTATATCCCCTGCTTATTGCAGCCAGGCCCCAAATATTTCTAAAATAAACACAACTACACAATGAAGTTTGTTATCAATAGCGGGAAATGCAAATATGCGACCGGCGACACGCGCGTATGAGACAACTGGTATGATCAGTGATTGAATCTATCATTTGGCGCGTCTGGTATATTTCATTAACTGTTTTAGTTGAGTCACTTATACTAGTCCACCCAGTGAAAATGGGAAAATCACTGTTTCACTAGTGATAACTCAAACTACTGATTTAACCAGTCAAAATATCACTGCTTCAATTTAAGAGAGTATAGTCACTTTTCTTTCAATGAATTAATCCATTCAGTTCTATACTTATTTCTGAATTTATTTGAATTTTTTAAAAATATTTTAGAGTATTTTAAAAGATTCCAAGAAATTGGGAATAGGTTTCAATAATTTAAAGGGATTTGAAAGGAGTTTAAAGATTTAAGAGTATTTTAAAAGATTCTATGCTAAACGTGTGACAAGATGAAAATGTTGCTCTTTGAATAATACTGGTCAAGAAAAATGAAAAATTGGTCAGGGAAAAGTTAGGGAATGTAAAAAATGAATTTTGCGGATACCCTATATAATATTCTTGTTAGTAATTTTAATTTACCTGGTATTTCCATTCATATTTTTTTTTAGTTGTTTCCTCCTGACCATTATATTTTTATTTGAAAATTTTATAATTTGTTTGCGAATTCAATATTTTTTTTGGTTGAAAATCCCGCTTTTTGGTTTGAAAATTCACCTATTTTTTTGAAAATTCGTCTTTCCGGTTAAAAAATGTATCTCTTTTGGTAGAAATTTCATCTTTTTTTATTAAAACGGCAACTATTTAGTTGAAAATTAATCTTCTTTGGTTGAGGATTTCACTATTTTATTCGTTGAGAGTTCATATTTTTTGGTTAAAATTTTCTTTCTTGACTAAAGTCTCGATTTGTTGAATGCGGGTGGAAAATTCAACTAATTTGTTGAAAATTAATTTTTTAACTGGAATTTGATTTTTTCCATTTTTGATTGAAAATTGATCTTTTTTAGTTGAAAATTGAACTATTTAGTTGAAAATTAGTCTTTTTTGGTCAAGAATTCATTTTTGCCGGCTGAAAAATAAATTATTTGGTTAAAAATTAAACTATTTTGTTTACAGTTTAATTATTTTGTTAAAAATTTAACTCTTGAAATGCAAATGTAACTAGTTTGTTGAAAATTATTTTGTTGTTGTTTGAAATACCAACTATTATACTTTTCGTTGAGAATTCATCTTTTTGTTGAAAATTTAACTTCTTGGGTTGAATATTCAACTGTTTTTGGTTGAAGGTAAACCTTGTTTGTTTGAAAATTCGACTATTTGGTTGAAAATTCATCTTTGTAGGGTGCTGTACTTGAATTACGTGACGCATTTTTCTTTTGTTTAATAAAGACAAGAATAAAATTGCCTTAAGGACAAAAGTTATCCAATCTAGGTAGAAACTAGGCAGATACGATCCTAGGTAGAAAATCACAGTACTTGGTTAAAAATTCAACTATTAGAAAAAAATTTATTTAATTGATTAATTGTTTTGTTGAATATTTGTCCATTCGGATACAAAATTCGTTCTTTTTGATTGAAAGTTCATATTTTTTTGTTGAAAATTCAACTGTCTTCTTAAAAATGTATTTATTTGGTTGACAATGCAACTGTTTTTATTTGCAGTTTAATCTTTTTTGTTTCGTCATTTTGGATTGAGAATTCATCTTTTACGATAGAAAAGTAATATTTTTTGTTTTGAATAAATAAATTTTAGATCTTAATTTGAAATTGGTATATTCCGTTTATAAAAGATTCGATCTTAAAAATGTTACAAGATTAAAATTCTGGACTTTGAATGATAATAGTAAAAAATGAAAAATTCGTCAGGAAAAAATCAAGGAAAAGTCAGCGAATTTTAAAAATGAAGTTTTGCGACCACCCTGACTATTCGTTGCCAGATGGTTCTGTCATTTTTTCTTCATAATAGCATTTAAATCGTCAGGTTCTACTGTGAAATGTTTCTTAATAAATAAGCGAGGTTCCTCTAGATTGAAAAAAAGAATTTCAAGTCGGGGCCAAATTTCGAGGCCCCTCACTTCTTTTGATTGCAACTCGCACAAAATGAATCTCGGAATTGTCTAATAAAAAGCATCTGAAAGCATATGGTCTTCCGAATTCAACGACATGATCACTTTTATCCTAAAAATTTCTTGTCAATAGAGGGCAAAACATTTAAAAAAATATGCAAGAATGCTATGTATTGCATTCTTTGATGCAATACATTTTTTCAAATACTGAAATATTTAATAATTTACTTTTTACGGTGATTTATTCACAGAAACTTTATCTTGAGAACGAATGAAGATAGGAAGCCGTGTAATGGTTCCAAATGTGCAATATTATTATGCGAGTGCAGTGCAATGATTAAATTTATAATATAATTATTCTCACGCAAGAAATATTATTTTGAATATTTCTGACTTAAATCAGTGTTGGCGCGTGTAGTCAATGACAATAGTAACTCCAGAAACAAGGCGACTCCGTTACTATTGTGATCGAAAGGGTACTTTTTTCTACTACTTGGCCTGCTGTGTCGGACCACGCGTCAACAGTGATTTAAGTCAGAAATATTCAAAATGATATTTCTTGCGTAAGAATGATTTTACCGTAAATTTAATTATTGCACTGCACTCGAATAACAAAACTGCACATTTGGAACCATTACATGGATTCCTATCTTCATTTGTTCTCAAGGTAAAGTTTTTGTGAATAAATCACCGTAAAAAAGTAAATGATTGAATATTTCAGAATTTGTCGAAAGAATATTTGTGAATTTTTTCAGATTTTTCCTATCGTCTCCTCTTTCCGGGAACAGGTAAAAGTGGACGCTTGAAAAAGGAGGCCGAAAAACCCTGTTTTTGTGATGTCTTGCCCTCTAACAATTGACAAAAATTTTTGAGGATAAAAGTGATCATATCGTTGAATTCGGAAGACCGCTTTTTGTTAGACAATTCCGCAATTTTCTTGGTGCGAGTTATAATCAAAAGAAGTGAAGGGCCTCGATATTTGGCCCCGAATTTAGTTCTTTTAGCATAATTTCCTACATCTATAAATTCTCCAACACTGTAGAAACTTTGACAGCTTCCTATCTGCTCTCTGATTTAGCATCTTCCTTTTCTATTGTTTCCTTTCCTTTTCTCACTCCATGGAATGTTATTCCACAGTTGCAACTTAGTTCCTTGCGAAGAGAGAAAAAGAAAAACGAATAAAGAGGAAATACTGAAACAATCTTGGACGAACATTTTCAGCATCATCACCATCATTTTTAACCCCGTGTAAGCCTCTGCAGGCACGAGAGGCTATGTACAGGAGGAATTCTGTTTTCACCCGCATTCTTGGTTTATTCTTTTCCCCGTTTTTTTGGGTATATAATAGAACTGCATTACACTTTAAATTGTTCTTGGAGCTTCGCGGGCGGTGATGATTATAAGGAGAACTAGGCAGTAGGTATAAGTATGGTGAAAGTCGAGTTCGCTCTTTATTGAAAAAAACTTGGAACTTTAGTTCAAATAATATACAAGTGGTTTTCAAATAGATTTCAATTTATATGTGATGTTTATTCCTTGATGTTTATTCCATGTTCCTAGAAGATTTTTTACATATTAAATGGATTGCAGTACATATGGTGGTCTTATTTCTTAGTACATATAGATAAAGTATACAAAATACAGTTAGGCATACTTTTTATGTAATAAAGTAGTCAGTTTTTAGCTTTATCATGTGCTTCTCTACGTATTCACATATTTCAAATTTCACTGGACTGGTAAAAATGTGTTCTTCCATTATAGGCGTAGGTTCCTTTTTTTTAAATATATGACGCAGTTTAAATTGAAGTACCAACATGCTAGAGATTATAGATACTGATTGAATGAATCATGCTTATATGTCTGTCCCTCGGTTTGTTTACAGCTCAGAAGCCTCTATAATTATAACAAATTTGAGACGATGCACTCCCTAATCTATCGCTTGAGGGTGCCTTTTCACAACGTAAAATTTCGTAGCTTACAAAGTTTTTAAAATAATTACAACTCTCTTCGGCTTGGTTGTAATCGTTTAAAAATGATCTTTTGAATATAGAAATTTTGCTTCGTGAAAGTTACCCTAAAGCTTTTTTTTAAATTTATTTTATTAATGTTTAATATGCCGTCAAGCGAGGCTATTTTTATTTGCCGGGGCTACTATGACTTTAGGGTTTTACTTCGTGGAAAACTTTTTTTTCTTGTGTGATTTCGCTCTATATCCTACGAACATTGTTAGTGTTCGTACTGAAAAATACTTTAAAAAATCCGCAGACTTATAGAGCATACATTTTTTCCATATTTACCCCAAAGCATACCGTAGTAGCCACGTTGGTTCAAATGAAAGGACGTTTCTTGGATGTGGGAGGACACCCCCCCAAAATTAATTTTACAGGATGATCAAAAAATGTTTTCTGCGATAGGTTTTTTTTTTAAACACGAAAGTATAGTAAGGATTTTTCGGGCCTATTAATTATGTGCAATATCTGTGTTCTTTAATATGAGAAAATTCCGAAAAATGTTCGTACTGAAATTGAAGAATTTTATGAAAATATAAAAATGACAACTGGATAAGGCTATTATTTGCAGTGTTTTAGGGAGGTGAAAATATGTGTAGCTTTGTGTGTTCAACTGGGTAAAAACCGCAAGTGGTCCTTATCCAGTTCTCATTCTCATATTTTTAAAATTAAATTTTTCGTGTGAAATGAGAAGTAAATTTTACATATTCCTAATATTTATCAATGAATAGTGTCTTAAATTACTTGAAATCGTTAAAAACAGAATAAAGAAAAATTGGGTTTTGTCCAGTTGTCATTCTCATATCTTCAACTGTAAATTTTTTTCAAATTTTTTATTCAACACCAAACAATTTTTTGCCTAAAAATTTGAAGCAGTCCTTAGAAAAGGTAATAAAATGAAAAAATTGTAGAAAAGTTAAAAATCCACTGCTTTAAATTAAAAAGCAACCATTTTTAAGGACAAAAATTAATTTTAAAGTGCGTTGCAATTTTCGAAATTTTATGAATTTCAAGTAAAGTAATCATTAAACAAATTCTGGAGAAATAAGTTGTTTTAAATCACCCTTATGGGTAAAAACTACCCTTTCCAAAATATAATTACAGATTTTTCGATGTAATATATACCGAAGTTTATAATAAATTACTTAAGAAGTGGTCTCTAAAACGCGTATTTAAAAATGCATTGCATTACATAGGCAGTAAAAACCACTCATAAATGGCATAAGCCACCCCGACACGTAAAAATAATGTAAATAGATCGGTGTTCTCCCCTTAAGGGTGCTATTGATCAACAATATAATGCAAGGTATTTTAACAATTTTTCTGACAGTTCTTCCTATGTAATTTATACGTAATTTGTTGAATTCAATAGAAAAAACTACAATCGATCCTTAAAAGTGGATAGTCTTTGAACGATATGGGTGTTTTACGAAAACTGCCTTTTCCAATTTAAAAAAAAATTATTACTTTAATTGCAATGCACGAAATTTCTCCACTTGAAAGTATAAGGAGCTCGAAAATTTACTTTTCTCTCAAAGGGAATTCTTTTAATTTATACGGGAGGTTTTTAATTTATCTACATCATATTTATTTTAGACATTAAATATTTTTTCAGGATTACAATTATTCAAGTTTACAAAGTTAAATAATATATTGCATAAGAATGACAAATGTTTATTACATCGAATTGCTAGAAACTATGCCTGAATCTTACCCATACATTTTTTGCAATCGTCCAAGCTGCAAATCAATAACAGTTTATCACAAATAGGTAAAAATGTTGAGAAGGAACTATCCTCTAGCTGACCCTTTCACCCTTTTCACTTCCGTGAAATGTACTCTTCCCTTTTATCTGAGAGATCCACAATAATTCTCGAAAACTCGCAATTTCGTCCTTCACTATCTCATTTCTTATCCTGGATTTTTATCCTTTATAGCATACGTACAGACACGCAAGGTTTCATGCTTCGTTACAGTATCTGCGCCATACTATAACAAACCTTACATTCTACTGCACGCTATATTCAGAATTCAGATGCATGTACGCTCCCATACACATATTTATCCATACGAAAGTGTATACTTATATTGTTCGCCGACTCGGTTCGACACACCGAAAAGTTAATCGTGCGCAGTCTTTACGGTATCTCGCGTTCGTGTACATGCTACCACAGATATTATGCGAAACTTCATTCATTTAAACACATTATCATAGGCGTACTCATATCGTCTATATATACAGTACCGTCCAGGAGTATGAGAACGCCTAAAAACATAAAATATCTCCTGAAAAAAATAAGATAGAATTATTTTATTATTATTATTATTGTCTTCTTAGGCTGGTTCATTTAAGTTCCGTAGCACTGCGGTAAAACCTATTGTACTATACCTGTATTTAAAACCCTGGTCAAACGGAGGTCTACACACGGGTCACCCTCCCCTCTAAAGTATCACGTAAGTCTTTTAACATGAGTGCATATACCGCCAGACGATTCCCCTTCAATGTGTATGGGGCTGTGAAAAATTGTCTTATACTAAGATAGGCTTAGAATTACTGTGTGATTTTAATGACAACCAGTGATAACCCGCGGCTGCATTCGAATTTATTAGGAATACTCGCATTTTCCTAGAACGTTTGGCCAGGGGAGAGGAAAACTGCAGAAAAATGCCTCTCGAGTCCAGCCGGTTTTTTTAGACATTCGAGTTTGAAGGTAGACATTCGACCAAGACCATCGAATGCACACAATTATCCATGGTATCAAATCTCCCTCTTGACATTAGTTAATACGCAGATAATATACAACCTGGTCGTATGTCTCAGATGGTTACGCATCCGAGTGCTATCCTTGCTCGAAATGGCTTAACATCTGGACTCTTTACGAGCCGAGATTCAACTTCAACTCCTGGCAAAATCTAGGAAAGTAATGGTAAAAATTTTAAATTCACGCAAAATATACCTTAAAATATTTTCTTTGAAATGAGCCCAAGAAGATGTAAAAATATTTACTGGTTCTCGATTTTTATTAAAAATGTGCAATTCAAAAACTGCTCATTGGAGTGGTGCTCGATGGGACATAAAGACAAAAGATTGCTGTCGCCGTTCGAGAACCAGTAAATAATTCTGCTTCTATTTTGTTTCTAATTTAATTTCTCGCTGAGACAACCGCGAAAAAAGAGGGGCATGTTTTTGATACGATTTTTTTAGTGGACTGACAATTCTGGCCGGTACTGTATCTGTAGTTATAAATCAGGGTGCTTTTTTAATGTAAGTCCCCATGTTTTTCACACATTTTTAATTTCTGTTTATTACGTTTAAGTATCTCTCCGTCCTTTATTCTATAAAATAAAATAAAAATTTTCCTTACAAGTAATATTCTTTTTCTGGATCAAAGTTTCAATCATTCGCGAATCTGACGTGTGCAATAACCTACTTTTTCTTCAGCAAATATGAAATCGCTTATTATTTCACTTATCGATTCACTCAATTTTTCTGTTGAATTCTCTTATTATTTTCTCACACGTACATCTCTGTGTGCTTATGATAAATTATGAATCTTAGTTAATTAAGTTAGGAAAATAATTTTCTTTAAAATTCATAAAATAACAGACAATATAGATGTAAAAAATAAAGGAGATAATTAAATTTCCAACCTAAGAACGGAGAGCTAATTGATTATTATGCAATAAATATATTTTATAATCTTATATTCAGTTATATTAGCAATAGCAATTATGAGATAAAATTAACTTTCTCTCGATGCAAAATACAGAAACAGCTCCTTTCTGGGACACTTAGTCAATGATGACAATAATCTGAAAATTTCTCTGTTTATGTTTATTTATCATTACATCATAAGAAATTATACGCATTGAGCAAACCCGACAGTGCAGTGTTACCAATAAATGAAGATGAGGAGGAAATTTCTTGGGTCGTTCGCCCATTACATTCCATTGTAATTATTTACGAGCATCCAATGTCTAATCTCCCCTCCTACGTACGTTACGCCTATGTAATAATATACAAAGGTGCCATAAGAGTTCGCTGTACCGAGCATATCGCGAGGAAGGTGCTCATCAGGAATTTACGTAAATTGTTCTAGATCAGGGCAGTTCCCTGCTACCTTTAACTTTTGGGACATCGATTAATTGAAAAGTTAATTACAAAGTACATGTAAATAATTTTTTATATTGTTAGTCAGGGCCCTAATTAACACCCTTTGAATAGGGTACGATGATGCGGATTTATTCTAATAAATAAATATAGTTAAAAAAAATGGAGGTTAAAGGAGAAAAAATGCTTGAGAATAGAAGAATTTGAAATGGGAAAAGGTATCTTTTCACTTAGGAAATGTTGCAGACTGACTATTTTGTCCTTTTTTGCGGTTGTTATTTGCCTTCTGCAATCTTTTTTACGTTTCTTTGTCTCTTCATCTCTTTTCTTCCTTATCTGATCCTTTTTCTTTTTTTATATAATTTCTCTGATTCTCCATAAATAACCGTAAAAAAAATTATTTTAAACTTAAAGAGTGAGCGATGGTCGTGGGGGCTAAGGCATACGCTTCAGATCCACTCCGCCTGCTTGCGGGTTCGATTCCCGCCTCACACTCTGAAAGAGTCTCGGCGCAGCGGCTGGGGCCCACGCGGTGAACAGTAGCTTAGCAAGCGAGTTTTTCACCTCTGGAAAGGCGTGGTACCTCTGGAGTAAAAGGTTCTAAGTACTTAAAGCCGTTTTTCTTGGTGGTCCGGAATCCACCTTAAACTGTAAGTCCCCCCTCCCCGATCCGAGTAAGTGTGTGGGGGGTGTGTAAAGGAATAGGGGAGAGACTCGAGGAACATCTGAACCCTGAGGGGCACATTAGAAACTCCCATGCGAAATTATTAGATTTGGAAACTTCTCTGTTTTGATAAATTTGTATCTATACTGATCTACAGCAATATTTTAAGTTTATTATGCTTAAAAATATTCTAGAAGTGAAAATAATATTTAAAACGTCAAGGTACATAAAATTTAAAACTGTCATGCAAATGCCCATAAATGCACCATCAGATTGTATAATAAACTAGTCGATACAATGCTTCATATAATTAATATCTAAGAAGGGAAATCTAATCGATTATATTTGTAGAGGCCGGCTTACCACAGGAAGTTTGCTCCAGTGATCTGATCCGCAACTGATTTCGTTTACATACATGCCGTGTTATGTAAGATTTTAAAATCCATTAGGTTCCTCACTTTGCTGATGGCACGTCCAATTAAGATGATTTCATCTTAATTAAGATATAATATCATTTTTTGAATTAGATTAAACTCGTGCTTCTGCTTCTTATTAGTGAGAACTTACTGTAAATCGGAGAATGTGTAACTGAATTGCTTGTTGTGCAGTTCCCTCTAAAGTATGTTCTAATGTTAATGCACAACAATTGTGCTAAATAACAAGTGTCTTCTTCGAGGAGAATCTGGATCAATATTTTTTTCATTCATAACGAAAATTGTTTTTGCTTCCTCATAGACTTTTTTTAGGTCCAAGACGAACCCTCTAGATTAAAAATAGAGTCGCCGTGCAACTGTTGACGTTGCAACTTCGAAAACCCGCTTTTCGAGAAAAGCGCGTCTAAAGTTAACGAGTGCCATAAGCGCACGTCTTAACTTTTTTGTTTAAATTCAAAATTGACCCACTTTCGTTCACTTCCAGGATATATATTGTGACGGGGTATTTGATACCCGCACGAAATAATGGCATTATTGAAAACTTAAGCTAATTTGATAAGGGGAAATGAATCGAAAACAACGAATCGAAACTTATTTGGCTGTTTTAAACAGTTGGTGTATTGATCAGGGCTGTAATTGGCTGATTGATTTAATTTACTTATTGCTATTATACTAATTCATAAGTGGTGGACCAGTTTCAATTAATTTAAGAGTCTTGTCCAGCTTGAATAATAAAAAATGATTTAATTAGGTGTGGGAAACATCACCCATTATAAACGTGTGGTTATGTTAGATTAAAAGCTAACCAAGATACTTGCCAGCCAGCACAGTTCCAATTTTAGTATTTATTACTTCAACTACTCAGTTTTTGTTCTTTTGTTTGTTGACATATTCTTCTTATCCTGCGAGCTGGCATGAGGTGGTCCACCACCCACGCCTTTACTTTTGAGACGGCGACACCAGCACCAATTTCATCCACAGGGATTGCATGGCCACTTCACGGACGAGGACTCAACGAGATTCCATGTAGGTGCCCTTACTCATAATTGTTAACTTTGGGGTTCGCGGATTAGCTTCAGTGTTTCCTTTCTTATTTTAGTATCGTTGGAAAGTCGCGATGTCAAGACTAAATTAAATCGGAGTGGTCACTCTGAATCAGGGGGGTGCTTCCACTGTACTGCCCAATGTAAAAAATGTGTCATGAGATTTGAAGACGGCCGGTGGCGGCGCTAGTAGTAACTTTGCTCTACAAAACCATGCAATACCATAGGAAAAATGCATAAAAGTTATAAAATAAATATGAAAAAAAATTCTATTCTGAAAATATAAGTGAATAGTGTAGGCCAAAACTTCTTTCCCATGTTCTGCACAAGAAAAGTAAAATTAAAATTTTTTAAAATTATTAAAATTTTTTTTAAAGTTTAGACCAATCATTCAAGGCTATAAGTTAAAAATATGACTTTGCTTGCAATACAGAGAAAACACGTTCTCGATTGGTTCTATAAAATCGAAGAGTTTAAAATTCGGGTGCTGAAGATTGTGATTTTGATACAAAGTGACAGATTTTAGATGTAATGTAATACATTAAACAATTATTCTGAAAATGGCCCGGAGGAGTTTTCTACTGGTGTTTTTATGTTTGTTTATCGCTTTAATTATGCTGATGTGTATCGC
>CAKNWT010079321.1:0-11392 GCA_932066315.1 Andricus coriarius | reverse complement strand
CTGCACAACCTTTATTTCGCAAAAAGGTGATAACGAAGATGAAAAACTAGAAGTTTAAAAATTACAGGCAGTGCCAGTGTCTGCATTGAGGAAACAAAGCCTCGCAAAAGCGAGTCAAAGTGAATTAATCCATAATTGCGTATAATATAAATGCTCAAGATGAGTCGGAAAACATCCCGCTTCGCCAATCGCAATATTTTTGAGTGAATTTTGAATTATCCCCTGGAAAAGTGATGGCAGGACTTGAGGGTTATGAAAGGGTTTATAGAGGACGGCAATTAGATGTTGCTTGGGAAGGTGCAAATGATGGACTTCCGACCAAATATCATGGTCGTGAGGTTATACGTCCTTTGGATATTCCTGTTATGCATCCTCTTGTCGCCCAGGATACTCCAGCCGCTGATGGTAATTAAGAAAATATTCAATTTTTCAGTCTTTTTTATAATAATGTAATTCTAAATTTTGATAAACTTAGCATTAAAAGAGCAATGTTATTTTTTCTCCGTAATATCTCTTTTCTTTAGAGTTCCAATTCTCTCTTTTTCAAATCTTTCCCTCGTCTAATCTAAAATATATTAATATTTTACTGATAGTAGATTCTTTGTAACTATAATAAGTTTTGTGGTAAATATTCATATAAACTGAAAAAATATACCCTGATGAGGAAATAAAGCATTAAGTGTGCTTTTAAATTCAGAATGTATATAAATCAAGGTCTAATATTTGGTATACTTTTCTTTTCAGTTAATGATTCTATTCAGTGAATAACTTTATATCTACGAATTTGCCAGTATTTCAATTTGGTTTCAGATATTGCAGTAAAAAAATACGTAGGTTTAGGATGTGGTCTAGCTAGTTTGATTACGGAAAATTTATTGATCCATCCTTTCATTGTACTACGAAGACAATGTCAAGTAAATCCAAGTTCTGTCAAGTATCACTTGGTTCCAATAACTTTGATACCGGTGATGGTGCGTCTGCATCAAACTCAAGGTCTCAATACCTTATGGAAAGGAATAGGATCAGTTTTGCTCGTTAGAGGAATGAGCTTAGCAATTGAAGATCTAGTTTCTAAAATTACACCTTGGCCAAAGTGAGTACTAAATTCCACCTTTTTTCTCAATAAAAACGACCTATTTCTTCAATAATTTTCAAGTGAGTCAATCAGCGTGACCACAGCTCAGGTAAACTCTGGAAATCAGGGAAAAGCCAGGAATTTTGAACAAAATTTGCAAAAGCTGCCACATAGTCACTTTTTTAACATAAAGTCACTATAGTTACATTTTAAAATGAAAAGATCACTTTAGTCACTTTTCTTTCAATAAATTGAAACATGGAACCCAAGGGCTAACCACTATTGAATTCAGGTATTTTAAAGATTTTATGGTATTTTTAAAAATTTCAAGGAATTTCCAAGAGCTTTAAAAAGATTTAAGGGACTTCAAAAGACTTCAAAGGATTTGAAATGTTTTAGGGTATTTCTATAAGATTCCAAGGAATTTTTAATAGATTTCCATAATTTGATGGTATCCAAAGGATTTAAAAAATCTCAGGGTATTTTTGAAATTTCCAATGAATTATCAAGAACTTTAAAAAGTTGCTAGGGATTTAAAAAGATTTAAAAGGATTTGAAATATTTTAGGGTATTTTAAAAGATTCTATGTGTGTGAATGATTTAAGAGACTTAAACAAATTCATGGGGTTTTAAAAACTTCCTATAATTTCGGAAGATGTGGAACGATTTTGTAGGACCTATAAGGTTCTAGGATATTTTAAAAAGTTGTAAAAGATGAAAAATTAATCAGGGAAAAATCAGGGAATTTTGAAAATGAAGTTTTGCGGCGACCCTGGTCAATATTCTAAATATTATATTTTATTCCAGGGAAATAACTTGCAATAGCTCTTTGAAAGCTTTCGGACAACACATTCTTCTTAAATGGTAAATATAATAAAATCAAAAGATTTTTTTAAAGTTCTAAGGAACTTTATGAGTGTGAGGTATAAATATTCGAATTTTTTAGTGTATCCATCGGATTGGTAACGCCATTCTATTCAGCATCACTCGTAGAAACCGTACAATCCGAAATTGCTTCTGAAAGACCTGGAATTTTGGACGTTTTTCGGGACGGTGCGATTCGATTGCTTGAAGTTGGTACCAAGGGCAGACTTATTCCAATTTATGCTCTGATACCACCAACGATTGCTTATGGCGCAGTTAAATATCTCTTCGCCCTAATTGTGAGAGGAGTTAGCAGTCGCATGATGCACCTCAGGCGAAGACACATTCAAGAGTCGAAAGTAAGCATAAATATCCTAAAAAAGAGGATGTAAGAAAGGCAAAACAAAGCATTATAAAAAGAAAATTAAATATTTATTTCCTTTTATTGCCAGTAATAATCTATTTTAACTCTGGCACAGTTGTCGTGCTAAGAAAAAACGTACGTAAGTGCAAATTTGGTCAACCTGAGGTAATCAAGAAAAACTGTTTGTACCAAAAACTCATGTAGGATAAAAATTTTCCAAAGTCAAAAATCACTACTTGGATACATTAAATGTACTCAGTCTCATTTTTCAATTAAACCTATATTATTTAAATAATCTCTGTTAAAAAATGTACTTGCCAGTTTAAAACCTTACGAATGTCGCACTGTGTGGGACGTCGAGTGCAGCCGACTCGAAAATCAGCTAAACTCAGTTTTCGATGGAAAACGTTACGCAAGTGCAAGGAGGCAAAAGCGTGGTTCTTATTTCGTAAACAAGGGTCGCGCTTGTCCACTTTTTTGACACAAGAAGCATGCATAAGCTTTTCCTACGTATTTTATAGACGGACCGAATGCTTCGTAACTGTTTCTTCACTTTTAAACTGATTAAATATAATTTGTAATAAAAGTTTTTTGCAATAAATAATTAAAATTAATAATTCCTATCACAACAGTTAGATGCAACTTTTTCTCAAGAGTTCACTGCTAATTACCAAAAACTCATTTCTCACCATAATATCACTTACGGAAGTTTTTCCTTAGTACGGCAGTACTAAGGATTGCAATAAATTAAGCTCACTGTTTATATAAATGATATACCCTTGAAAAAAATTACCTTTACTTTATTTTACTTTATTCTATTTTTTTGTAGGGCGCCTACAGTCGAGATATTCTTTCCGACAGCGTAGTTCAAGATATAGAATTGCAGTCGATTCTTGTGTCCATGTGTGCTGCGGATGTGGTTTTTTATCCGCTCGAGACGGTCATTCACAGGTTACACTTGCAAGGCACTCGTACGATAATTGATAATTTGGACACTGGGCGAAGCGTGACACCTTTATTGACAGGATACAGTGGAGCCATCGACTGCTACCGAACGATCGTTGCAACCGAAGGAACTCTTGGTTTGTACAAAGGCTTTGGAGCTCTTGTCCTCCAGTTCACTGTTCACTTCATGGTCTTGCGAGCCACCAAGTGGATTCTTACTGAGCTTACCACCATTTTGAGACCAAAACCGGTTCAAAAAGTACCTCAGTCTTACTACAATGAAATATAGAAACATTTTTCAAATACGCTTTAGCAGCTAGCCATGCAAAATATTCGTACACTTTTTTTAATGATATTATCTTTTTAACTCAGAATATCCGCCGACGCATATATCTCTAGAATTTGTTATTCACTATTTTTCAACACGCTGAGTGCTAAATATAGACTCGCGAATTTCTTTAGTGAAAAAGTAAATATTTTGCTTTAATGACAGCGGAACTTTTCCAAGTATTTAAAAGTTTAGTACTGATGTTAAATAGTTAAAAATCTGATAACAGTTCAGTATAGTATTCAAGGAATGTAGAATTTACATTAAATTCTCCTTTTTTATAGCAAAAAGGAGACATTTTTTAGAGCTGTATTCATTTAGGGTCTGACTATATTGAAACAAAACATGTCCAAGAAGAAAGGCTTTTTTAGGAAAATTTGCGATACTAAGAATAATTGGGATCTCTAGTCACGGATAACCACTTGTACATATTTGCAGCTCTCATTAATTTAAATTCTAATCAATTACTCTTCAGCGATTAATATGTAAAAATGAAGTTACGAACAATATGAAAAGGACTTAATATGTTACTGATATTTAGTTGTAATAAAAACTTCAAGACAGCTGTGGTTTTATGATATTGAGGCACAAGCGCGGAATCATAGTTTTAAACTTATTTATTATAAATATAAGTTCAATAGTTCATACAATGTAAATTAGCTATAATATTAATCAGTGATCTTATTATCATTAATAAGAGCCACATGGTTGTTCCACTTTGTACAATTGTACATTCCGGGGAAATTGAATTCACACTTTCAATTTAGAGTCTTCAATGAAACTGAACCTAGCGGTCAATCTTTTTAATAAGGCCCTATGATAATTTCTTGAATCTTTACTTAAAAAAGGTTAAACCGTTAATTTCAGCTTCATTTATCCTTTTACATCCTTCTCTTTAGTCCTAGTCTGTCAAAATCAATTTACAATAAAATCTTTCTTTTCATTTCTTCTCGTAGAAATAATTGATTGTACTAAAAACCAGGAATCACGAGCAACAAAAGTATACTAAAAATGGTAAAAACAAAAAGTAAAACGGTTTTCATTAAAAATTTATCTCTTGATATACTCGAAACCTTAACTTTAAGATAATTTTCTACTCTGAAATACTAATAATAACAGCACAATAACAAGGAATGGACTTATGGACAATTGGCTTTTTAAAAACACTGCTAGACTTTGCAAGATCTTAAAATCGTCGAGGTGAATTATTCAAACCAGAGGCATTAACTTTTTGACAAAGTTTTATTCCCTTCTATTTTCGTAATGCATCTACTTATGTTTCTTGCTATATACAATATATTACAAAAGATGTTTAGCTATCTATAAATTTGCGTAAAAATAATTTATTTACTTATTCTTTTAAATCACGACGCCGAGCTCAGGTGCTATGAATTTCGATTTCGTCGCTTTTCCCACCTTCCACATCGAGGAATCGTTCATAAGTTTACATTGTTGCAATGAAAGAATGTGAATTAAGTACTGGAAATTTCAAAAAGAAAAACAATTTTAATGGATGAGTAAGTCTAATGGATTCAATGCATGAGTCGATAATATATGCTGTCAAACTTCATTCTGGAAATTGAATCTCTTTGTTACGCAAAAAATAAGAAAAATGAAAGAGTCTACATTTGGAATGAACTTGTTCGAAATTCAAGCACCTGCGGAAGATAATTTCATCTGATACATTCAAACGATTATAAACGATCTGGAATTTAATTTCGACAGTTCCATGTTGTCTTGATCAGATTCGAAAAATTTACTTAGTAGTACAGATGGCATAAAGAGACGCGGCTCGAGATTTAAGATCCGCAAAAAAATTTCGTATGCTTTGTGTGAGGAAACATTCAAGGTTTTTCTTCACATTTAGAATGATTTCGCAGTACCTATACCTGATTTCATTATTTGTTAATTATTTACCCGCTGCGCTTGTTGTAATTCCTCTTCCGAAGTTTCGGTTCTTCTTATGTACTGGGGTTTATCGTCACCTCGAACACAGCCCTCGGTCACGTGAACAGTCAACACGTCGCTTCCGGGTACATCGAACATGGGTTCGAGCAAAAGGGATTCCATAATGGCTCGGAGACCTCGTGCTCCAGTTTTCCTTTCCATTGCCATTGCTGCAATCGCATCCAGTGCTTCTGCTGTGAATGTTAATTCGACCTAAAATGAAACAATATGTCATTTTCCGATTTTAAGTTTTAGAGGCACCCTGAAATGTTGCTCAACCTGAAAGAAAGCGCAAGTTGGCTACTCAAGACTCATATACAAATTTGCGGTCATTTAAAAGTTCATATTCCAGCCTTTAAAACAAAAAAAATTGATAATTTGTGGTATTTACAAAGTAATGTCAAAATTAACGAATCTAATGCGAAACAATTCTAAATTTAAAGCATTACATTTTTTTCAAAATAAAAAATTGAACTTCAAAATCAAACGTTCAATAGTGTACAATTTTAAATTGAAAGTCTTTAAAGTGAAATAGCTATTGTATTTGGCTATTGTATTTGGAGGCCTTGAAGCAAAAATGTTCAAATTGAACATTTTCAAAACAAAATTTAAAATTAAAACTTTCAAAATTGTACTATTCACAGGTTCAAAACGAGGGATTGAAATTTGTTCACCTCTTAAGACTTTTCATTTGAAATTGTATAAGATTGACAAAATAAAATTTGAAATTGTCCCATTTATACATTTTTAATCTGGAATTATGTAATTCTGAAGAATTTGAGATTTATTAATCATTCAACTAAAGATTTCAAATGAAAATGGTACAATTACAATAAAAATCGGACAGTTTTTAATACTTTAATTAATTAAATAATGTAAAACTTGAAGCATTTTTACGTTAAAATGGTCTACTCTCGAAATGTAAATAGTAATCTATTCGACTTTGAATGTTCAAGTATTAAAACTCTTTAGTTTTTAGACTGCGTAATAGTAGTAATCAAACTTAAATGTTAAAGTTTTTAGTGTCTTCGATTAAGAATTATTTAATTGGTAACACTTAAATTCATATGTATTTAATTTCAAGCGATCTGAATGTTAAAATATGGAGTTTGCGAAGATTTAAATTACTAATCTACTAAAGTTTCAACTATTAAGGCCTCCAAATTACAATAATTCTTGAATTTCAAATTCTATTAATATGAAATTATCTAATTTATCTGTTAAGTTTCCATGCAAATTATTCATTTTTTAGCGTTATGCATTAAAAATTCCTTAATATTCAGGTACTGATTTCTCATTTACAGGTTCAATGATTTTGAAATTTTAATTCGAAAACAAAAAATTTGTATATTTTAATCTCAAAGTATTATTGTGCTATTGTTCTTATTATTATTATTGGATTGTAAATGCTTGCAATTGAAAATATATTTGAGGAGTAAGTGAACAAAACGTGATAATTCCATTTTTCTCAATAAAATTTTTAAGTTGTTTAAAATGATATGTTATAAAAGAAATATTAAAAAATATTTATCAGTTTTAAAAAGTGTTTGCATGTTTAACAAGTTTTACCTATTTTCGTAATGAATGAGTAATCGGAAATAATTTTTTTTAAATATATTTTAATTTATGGATAGACGCTGAAACGAGAAAGAAAATTTTGTATCGTCAGCTTAAGTTTGATAATCGAATTGATTCAATTCCGAACACACAGAAATAATCATATCTCATTTTTTTCAAAAAATTCATTTATTACGTTTTGTTCGCTTACTCCTCATTCTGAAAAGGAGACTAAAACTAAGTTTTAAAAAAATGCCCATAAGTGAGAAATTGATTCGCTGGAAAGCTTCAGGTAAGTATTAAAAACTGTGCATGTTCAAATGTTTGACGTTCCGAATTAAACAATTAAAAATGTAGAAGCTTCAAAATAAAAATGGCCAAATTCAAGTCTTGAAAATTAAACCGTTTTACGTGTCTTAGAAATTAAACAATTTTAAATTAGAAGCACTACAAAGTGTACAATTTCTCATTGAAATCGTAGCCATTTAAAAGAATTTCAAAATAAATTACTTTAAGTGATTTAGATAAGTGTTTCTACTAAAATTAAGAATGACAAAAATTCAGTGTCATTTCCCGGTTTTCCGATGCAGCGGCCACCCTAAAAATGTATAAAAAATATCCACATTACCTTATCCATAGAAAACAGCATTTGATACTGTGGAACCATAGCATTCTTAGGCTCGGTGAGAATTCGGACGAGCATCTCTCTGTTTAACGTGTGGAAGGGTACGAGAACAGGGAATCTGCCTACAAATTCAGGAATCATACCAAAATCTATGAGATCTCTTGCTTCTACTTGTCTCAGAAGAATGTCTTTTTCCCTATTATCATCTTCTGTGGAAGGCGACATGTTAGCCACATCAGCGAGACTCGCGGCTCTTCTTCCCGGACTTTCTGCCGCGGGTGAAGCACCAAAACCGAGATACTTCTCGTTTTTACGCCTCGAGACTAGCCTGTCGAGACCATTATAAGCTCCAGAAGCCACAAAAAGAATGTTCGTAGTATCAACTTGCAAAGTATCTCCACGAAGTTTTCGCGAGCTGTTTCTCTCAGGTACATTCACAATCGTGCCTTCCAACATCTTCAACATTCCCTGTTGAACACCCTCACCACCGACGTCTCTCAATTGATGAATTCCTGGTACTGCACCGATTTTGTCTACCTCGTCTAAGAAAACTATACCCATTTGTGCTCTATCTACTACATAATTTGCATCCTGAAGAAGTTTTGCTATCACACTCTCTATATCCTCGCCAACGTATCCGGCTTGAGTAAGAGTCGTACAGTCACATATTGCGAAGGGAACGTCTAAGCACTGGGCTATTGTTTGAGCTAGAAGAGTTTTTCCAGATCCAGTTGGT
Source organism: Andricus coriarius (assembly GCA_932066315.1). NCBI lineage: Eukaryota > Metazoa > Arthropoda > Insecta > Hymenoptera > Cynipidae > Andricus > Andricus coriarius. The sequence continues at coordinate 2,951 of CAKNWT010079321.1, read as the reverse complement.
CCCAGCAATAGAATGTTACTTTTTTCCAATTTCAGCTGATGCTGTTTACTGTCCAGAATATCGGAGCCGAGGGTCGATTGAGATCCAGCCTTCTGCTGCTGCTCGTTACCCTGTGAAGCGTGCTGAAAACCGACGCCTAGAGGATTTCCAAGGTTGGATATGTGGAGCAAATCTGGTAATGGAAAAAGAAATGTAATTTTATTCAGTTATTTTGGAAGGAAATAATTCTGTGTGTATAAGAGACGTGTGAATCGAAAAAACTTAATACAACTATTTTTACATTGTGGACAGTAATATTTTTCATTCTTCTTGCTTCACACATCTCTAAATATCACATGGATGTTAAAAGGTTAAAACTGTTAACGTAAATGTGTTAAAATTAGATAACAATTTGAAATGTTCTACATATTGCTTCTTGACAATATTTTTAAAGAATATCATTCCTTGCAAGATTAAAATTCCGATTATAAATTTTTCTATCTAAACATAGATACTAATACTATGTAACAATATATTACTTTAAGTCAAGATTGAACTTAAAATACTTAAAAAAATTGTTTTAAATCTTGTAAATTAATTTGAATATTAAATGCATCTAAAAAACTTGTTTCACACATGCTTTAATATTTTAAGCAATGTTAAAGGACGGGATAATATGGGAATATTTTTATTTACGTGGCTTAAGACCTCTGTGAGTGAAAGGATGATTGAGATCTTGATTGCCAACTGCATTGGCATTAGTTTGGCCTGAGGCTTGCACAGGAAGATTATTGTGAATTCGCTTGTAGTGATTGTAAACAGCCACACTGAGGACTTTTTTCGCGTACTCCTGGCCCACAACGTGTTTATTTAGATATTCGAAAATCTGGAAGTTAAAAAAAATTAGCTAGTCTTAAACTTAAATAGTACGTAATTATTACAATTAATTATTGATGAATGACTCTGCCGTCCGAGACAGTATGGAAAGTATATTGAGATTATAACCTTAAATAACGAACATTTAGTACGACCTAAATTCCTAGATAGACTTTTATACTACTCCAGACATCAACTTTTCTATCCACAATTCCCACCAATTACAGAGAAATTAACTAATAAAAACAACTAATACAGAACAAAATTAATTATGCAATTATCAGGGTGTCTACTCAAATCCTGAAAAAAATCCCTCATAATTCCAGGTTTTTTCAGGTATCTCTCGATTTTCGCAGGTATATTTTTCTTAGTACGGTGCAATTTAAGTATTAAAGATTGTATTTTTAAAGGCATCCACTTCACACCCCTTAAAAGCATTAGGGGAAACCATCCTACAGTAGATAATGATTTACAGTAAATAATCTCAATTAACCGGAAAACTCGAAAAAATGTTCATTATTTTTTTTAGTACAACATTTCAGCAAAGATACTATATTTTTTGACGAAGTTTCATTGAAATATTATAATTAATTAATGTGTGAGAGCAAAAAATTAATATCTAACCTGAAAAAAAAAACAATTTCGCCTCTTCATTATTCATACTGTTCAACTAAATGAAACATTGTTGTGCCTGTTTTAGGCATTAGAATCAAAGTTTTAAGTATAATTAACAATATTTATTCATAGAAAGCGTTCTTTTTTTTAAATTACTTTCAAATATTTGGAGACTTTTTATTTGACATTACATTTTCTAGCGAAAAATTTCGCTATCAGAACTGGTAGCTCTGTGACTGTCTCGCAGTTATTTCAAGTTAAATGTTGTGTGTATGTAAAGATGTTGCACTTTTCTGTCATCATAAGTCAAGTTAAATTGTACGAAGATTAAAAATCTCGCATCAATCGTAGCAATCTCACGGAATTTCAGAGATAAAAAAATCTCATAAATTTAAGCTTTTATGATTTTTGTAAAATAATGATAGTTTCCATTATTATTTACTGAATAGACTGATTTTAATTATAAGTATACTAATGACTTATGATAAATTATAAGTATAGAGAATCGAGCATTCTGTCATGCCTAGAAGCAATACCAGAAACGATTATCTATTGATGGATGGAGGTGTCAAAATCGTACACTTCACCGGTTCTAAAAAAAATGTTTATTACAGCTAATTGACTAATTTCGTGATATTTTTTCTATAAGAATATTCAACTGAATATGTAAGCTTTATTTAAAAACCAAAAATCCTTCTTTATTTTTGGAAACTGATACAGTGAAATGCTGTTGAATTTTTTCCTATCTACTGTAGAGTGGTTACCCCTACATAATACTCAAATAACCCAAAATTATCGACCTGTGAATAATTACATTACAATTACTTAAGAGTAAACAATCAGAATATGTATAATTGTATACATATTTCATAAGTTAATTAAACTTATTTAATAAATTCTTCGTAATTGTATAAAACAATGTTTATTCACTTGTAAACGTAGCTTTATGAATGAGGATAAGCAATTTCTTAATGGTACCAGTTTCAAGAATTAAATTACCACGCTTAATTGGGGAAACCATCACAAACGATTACAAGATATTCTTGAATATATTAATTAACACCAAGGAATATTAAAATAAATTAATAATACTAAACACATAATAAATAATTTCTTAAATTTGTCACTAAAGACCATGAATTTAAATAATTAAAAACAAATGTATTTCATTTTCATGATGAAAATTCAGTGCATATTTAATATATTAAGATTTTGAATGAAATATTTTCCTGAGATTAGTGAATATTATAAAAATAAGTTTAATTTAATAAGCATAATATCAGTGCCAGGGATTACATGGCAAAAAGAGCTCAAAAAAGGGGGAATAGGGTAATTTTGCACGAAAAAGGGGGAAAATAGGAGAACGATTAAGCATTTTGTATGTGTATCAAAAAAGAAACAATCTTTTTACAAAAAATTGTCTAATTTCAAATAATTTTTATCTATTTTTTCAATGATTTCTGTCATTAAAGAATTTATTT
>CAKNWT010079260.1:0-13992 GCA_932066315.1 Andricus coriarius | reverse complement strand
AATAATTTATGTCCTTTTTAGTTAAAAATTTCAACTATTTGGTTGAGAGTTTGTTGAAAATTTGTCTTTTTTTTGTAGAAAATAAATCTTCTTGGTTGAAAGTTTAACTGTTTTGTAAAGGAAATTCGTCTTTTTGTCTTGAAAATTCAAAAGTTTTTAGAAAATTCAACTATTTTGTAGAAGATTCGTTATTTAATTAAAATTAATATTTTAAATGAAAATTTAACTATTCCATTTTTCATTAAAAATTGTCCTGTTTAGTTTAAAAATGCAACTATTTGCTTAAGAATTTATGTAATTTGTTGAAAATACGTCTTTTTTGGTAGAAAGTTAATCTTCTTGGTTGAAAATTGAACTATTTGGTTAGAAATATGTGGATTTTGTTAAAAATTCGTCTTTTTGGGTAAAAAGATAAATCATGCTTAAAAATTCGACTACTTGGTTAAAAATTTATGTATTTTGTTGACAATTTGTCTTTCATAGTAGAAAATTAATCTTCTTAGTTGAAGATCCATCTTTTTTCACTTTAAATAATTCTGCATTTTGGATGACACTTTTCCTTTTTATTAACTGAAAAATGTTTCTTCGTTCAGGATTCAAGTATTTTGTTGAAAATTTTCACTTTTTGGTTTAATTTAACTGATTTTCATTAAAAATGAACATCTTATCTTGATTAAAATATCAATTATTCTATTATTTGTTGTGAATTAATCTTTTTTGGTTGAAAATTCGCAACTAATCATATGTCTACTTTTTTTTTATGAAACCTAAATAAATTCACCAAAAAAAATTATTCGCTCAAGTGTGTTAAGGAAATTAAAGAGGCCGGAAGTACTTTATATATACCTGATATCCAAATTGACAAATTTTAAATTTGGATTCTTAAATGTCAGGGGGGTGCGAGGGGGGGGGGCAATCGCCACTCTCTGGATCCGACCTCGGATTGTCTGATTTGAAATTAATTAGGTCAGATAAGGTTTTTCATTTTTTTTCTCAAATCAGAAAAATACGTGTCGCCTTTTATTTTATATCCTAAAACATATGACGCAACTGAAAATATGGGTGCATTTGCAGAATAGGGGCTTCACCTCTGTTTTAGATGGAAAAAATTTTTTTTCGGCAAACGAACATACAAACATCCGTACTACCAGAAACACTGTAAATAATTAATTAAAACCCCTTTGACTAGTCACAAAAATAATGTTGGTAAAATCCCTACCCCTTTCCAACGTCTCGTGGGGGCGGGAAGGCACCCCTTTGACTGGTGACAAAAATAACGTTAATAATATCGATCATAATATGATCATTCCGATATCGTGACAGACCCAGATTTGAGACATCGTAGTAACAAAAGTAAAACTAATTTTAAACTTTTGCCTTGTCAACTCGCTTCATTTATCGTTCAATTAAAGATTCTAATAAATTGTTGCCGAAAAAAAAATTCCAGCCAAAATAGGCTTGACGCCCCTATTCTGCAATCTAACAAAAATATGTTCAAAAATATCTATAGTCAAAAACGTCAAAAAGGTTTTCAAAAATACCGACACCGGCCGTTTTAGGTTAGTTTTCTGACACCGGTTTAATTATATGATACGCTCATTTTTGGAAATTCCAACTGTCTAGATTTATGAATTTTAAAAATTAGAGTGTATTAGGATAGAATTAATAATAAATTAAAACCTCTTCAGGGCTTCTGGTGCTCCAGGAATAGCCAAATTGTCAATGTGTAGAGTGCCACTAAGATCTATCATCACAGCTTTTACTTTATTGGCCATATTTACAGCGATTGAATATATTTTCTTTGTTTCGCTAATTTTTAATGATGACAGCTGATCCTGAAACAAGATCTTCTATTTATTTTTCAACAATCAACATTTTGCATTGATCTGACAACCGGTTTTGCAAAAACCGCACAAACACATTATATGCCAGTTTCACATTTCGTCGCTAAAAAAACGTGACTTTGAGGTTACGTTTGTCCATTTCTGTTCATCCAAATTCAGTGATTGGTTGACAATAAATTGGAATTTTATTTTTCGGATTGGATATACAAGTGAACTCTCCCTAAGATGTAATCAGTGTAAACAAACACACCAAACACTTGTGATTTACTTATTACACAGCAACACGCACGTGTACACAGGATCCACGTGCAATCTAACCTGAAAACGAGTTTTATAACATTAAAAACGATTGCTTATATGCATTTAAATCACTGTAAAATCACAATCCTTCTTCAATTGAAGAACTAATAATGAAAAAATAAGATATTAAGCACGTATATAAGCCATTTAAAAAAATGGCTCTTGCTTTGAAACGGGAAGATTTAAAACATGTACCCTGGTTTTCTTTGTAAGTAAAAAGACATTATTAAATAAATATTAGCTCATTAAACTGTGTAGTTATTATGTAAAAATGTAGATTACTATTAGTTATTAATCATTAATCGTCTTGTTGAGCTAATTCTTGTTCATAATCTGAACTATTATATTTTCTTTTTTTACTTTTACAATTAGAAAAGAATGGTACGATGTATACAAACAGATTTATTCAAACATCCCAGAGGAACAAGAAAGCGGATATAAAACACTTCTAGTATGGAAGGCAAGGTAAATCACTTTCTTTATTTATTTCATCAATACTTTTGGAACTTGCAAAAAGAATGAATATTCATGTCATCGGTTTTGTTTGACAATAAATTTTTTAATTCTTGTCTCCAGCTGTACTATTACAGACGATTTTTTTAGATTACCTTATTGGTTCTTGTAACAGTGAAAGAAAACAACATTTTTCTTTTTCGTAGGACCTATATTTTCAAAATCATAGTCGACTACTATTTCAAAAAGTTAAAATTGCTTAAAAATTGAATAGAATCTTTCTCAAGAGAATTTAGTTGCAATTTTCAATTTATTTATAAACATGACAAATTAATCTAAAAAATAACATATGACCTTCGGTGGGGTTGATCACTTGAATTTTGTTAAACCTTTGTGAAATCTTGTGAAATATATTAAATCCTTTGAAAGCTTTGCGAAATCTTTTGGAATCTTTGAAATTATTGTGAAATCTTCTTGTAATCTTTAAAATCTCTATCAAACCTTTTGAAATCATGGAAATCTTTGTGATATCTTAGAAACCTGTCTGTAATCTCTGTGAAATCTTCAAATAATTCGGAATCTTAGAAATTATTATGAAATCTTTCTGTAATCTTTGAAATCTTTGTAAAACCTTTTGAAATATTTCAAATATTTCCGAAATGCTTTGGAATCTTCGAAATTATCCTGAAATTATTTATATCCTTGTAAAATTTTAGAAATCTTTATATAATCTTTAGCACCGTTGTGAAACTTTTAAATAATTTGGAATCTTTGAAATCTTTGTAGAACCTTTTGAAATATTTCAAATCTTTATGAATCCTTTCGAAATTAATCATATCTTTGTGAAATATTTTGAAATCTTTCCGAAATCTTTTGGAATCTTTGAAATTATTGTGAAATTATTTATATCCTTGTAAAGTTTTAGAAATCTTTCTATAATCTTTATGAATCCTTTTGAAATATTTCATATCTTTGTGAAATATTTTGAAATATTTGAAATTATTGTGAAATCTTTCAAATCTGTATGAAAACTTTTGAAATATTTTCAAAACTTCGAAATCTTTCCGAAATCTTTTGGAATCTTTGAAATTATTGTGAAATTTTTTATATCTTTATGAAATATTAGAAATCTTTCTGTAATCTTTGAAATCTTATCAGTCTTTATGTAATCTTTGAAATCTTGAAAATCTTTGAAATCTTCGAAATATTTTGGAATCTTTGAAATCATTATGAAATCTTTCTGTGATCTTTAACATCTTCGTGAAACCTTTTGAAATATTTCAAATCTTTGTGAAATATTTTGAAATCTTTTCGAAATGTTTTTGAATCTGTGAAATTATTGTGAAATCTTGTAAATCCTTGTAAAATTTTAGAAATCTTTCTATAATCTTTTAAAAAAATTTGGAAACCTTTAAATAATTTAGAATCTTTCAAATCTTAGTCGAACCTTTTAAGATCTTTCAAATCTTCATGACATTTTTTGAAATATTTAATTTCTTTTTTAAATATTTTGAAAACTTCAAAATCTGTCCGAAATCTTTTGGAATCTTTGAAAGTATTATGAAATCTTTGCAATCTTTGTGCAATCTTCGAAATATTTTGGAATCTTTGAAATCATTGTGAAATATTTTGAAATTGTTTGGAATCTTTGAAGTTATTTTGAAATATTTCTGTAATCTTTGAAATCTTTGTGAAACTTTCTGCAATACTTCAAATGTTTGTGAAATATTTCTGTAATCTTTGAAGCCTTTGTGAAACATTCTGAAATACTTGTAATTATTGTGAAATCTTAAAATCTTTCTGCAATCTTTAAAATCTTTGTGAAACCTTTTGAAATACTTTAAATCTTTGAAATCTTTCTGAAATCTTAGACATCTTTGTGAAACCTTCTGAAATACTTTAAATCATTGTAAAATCTTTGTGAAATCTTAGAAACTTTTCTGTAATCTTTAAAATCTTCGTGAAACCTTTTGAAATATTTTTTAATTCTTTAAAATCTTTCCGAAATCTTTTGGAATCTTTGCGATTATTGTGAAATCTTTGAAATCCTCATGAAGTCTTAGGAATCTTTCAGTAATTTTTAAAATCTGTGAAATCTTCAAATAATTCGGAATCTTTAAAATCATTGTGAACTTTTTGTACATCTTTCTGTAACTTTGTGAAGTGTTTGAAATCTTCGAAATATTTTGGAATCTTCGAAATCATTGTGAAATCTTAGTGAAATCTTAATGTAATCTTTGAAATGTTTGTGAAAACTTTTGAAATCTTTCCAATCTTTGTAAAATATTTTGAAAATTTGGCAAAATCTTTTGGATTTTTAAAAATTTTGGTGAAATCTTATAAATCTTTCTGTAATCTTTGAAATATTTGTGCAATATAAATGGAATATATAATCATGAAGTAACGCATTGAAATTATTAAGTAATAGTAACAAAAAATATGTGTTATTCGTTATTTTACGAAAATGTTAAATGTTTAAATCCTTATCAATGCCGACAAAATACGTAATTCCTTTATCGTTTTAGAGAGGATCTACTTTTTTCTTAATGTAATAGAATTTTATGTTTTCAGAAAATAAATAGTGTTGCAGTAAAGAATCCCTGAGAGCCTTTAGTTTTAAGTCAGAATTCCACATAACGCATCGGAAAAAAAATTCGGCGAGATCAATATATCTTTTCAATTTTTTTTTAGTCCGGCATGCAGTCCCGGTATTATGAGAAAGGGAAATCTAAATAAAAATCAATTTTTCAGGAATTCAAAGTTACCAGTGGGTGTAGACTGTACATTATCGTTGATACAAGTATCTCTTAGGGACCGAGAATGGAGTGAAAAACTTGATAAGGCTGAGCTACCTATGTATTATGAAAATGATTTATGTATGATGTATTCTCTCTGCATCATGAGGTTTTTAAATCACATTTCAAATATAGGACACACCAAGCAAACGTCTCTATTTCAGATCGCAAAACAGATAAAAATTCCCGACTGGATTGTAAATCTTAGACACGACGCTGCACACGGTTATGAATTGCCGTCTGTGGGCGTTTTGCGAATCGCCGTTAACATTCTTCTAGCTTGGTTACATGTAAGTCTACGATATTCAAAATATATTGCTTTAATATTGTTATTATTCTAATCGAATCGACTTATCAATAAATTAACTTACTTATAGGATGAATACTGGACAGCTGAAATAAAAAATATGATAGATTACTACGATAAAGAAGTAAACATTGTTGAAATAACAGAATCTGAAGAAATACAAGCTCTTGAAGATTTAATTGAACTCTGGACGGCTGCTGGATTATATATTCATGCTAAATACACTTTGGTCTCAAAAGTTCCTGATATTAAGTTACAGTAAGTTTTATGATTGCAGGCTTCACAGCCTGTCCCCTATTTCTCTTAAAAATCCCCTATTTAGAGAATTTTCCATAAGTATTCTCTAATTTGTATCAAATTCCCCTAAAAGTGCTATATTTCTTCCTGAAATATTTGGAATCTTTGTAAAATCTCTTGAAATCATTGAAGTATTTTGAAATTTTTGTGAAATGTTTGAAATCTTTTGGCATTTTAATTATTTTGAAATATTTCCAATATTCACGTTCATAAAATTCTAAGTTTCTATTTCAAAATGTATTTTCATAGCGTCAATAATAATTTATTATTCACATATAAAAACGAGAGTAAATAAGACTGATTCTCGGTTTTATAAAATTATGAATCAAATAGAAATCTTTCCGAGTGGATTAACAAATCCTTTCTTATAAATCAAAACTGCAAAATACCATCATAATAATAAACAAAGTATTTATTTCGGAAAAAAATCATAATTTTAAGAATTTTAAGCTTTTATATAGTTTTTCTTTTATTATATAAAAATAGAAATGGTATTTAATTAACTGTGAAATATTTGAAGTCCCTGCAAATCTTTTCAAATGTCTTGAAATCTCTACATCTCTTGAAATATTCTGAAATTCTTTGAAATCTTTTACATTTGGGAAGTGTTGAATCTATATATATATGGGAAATATAATTTTTAATTTAATTTGCTTTCTAATTCTATATTATTTATTACATTCACAAAATTCTAAGTTTCTATTTAAAAATGTATTTTTATAGCTTCAATAATAATTTATTGTAGACAAGTAGAACCGATTTATTCTCAGTTTTATTCAATTATTAATTGAATGGGAATTTTGTCAGTGAATTAACGAATCCTTTCTTTAAATTGAAGCTGCAAAATACCAGCACAACAATAAATAAACTAAATGTTTTAGAAAATGAGTCATAATTTTAAGAATCTAAGTTCTAATATAGTTCATTTTTTCGTATAAAAATAGAAGCGGTATTTAAATAACTAAAATCTCCGAAATCTCTTAAATTTTTATTATTTTAAAATATTTTTGAAATTTTGAATCTATGTATTATATTCAGGTTACCAAAATTCTAAGTTTCTTTAAAAATATATTTTTTTATAGCTTCAATCATTATTTATTATTGACAAGTAGAAACAATTTATTCTCAGATTTATTACATTATGAATTGAACATTAATGTTTTCCAGTGGATTAACGAATCCTTTCTCGTAAATTATAATTGCAAAATACCATTATAATGAACAAACTAAGTATTTTAGAAAACAAATTATAATTTTAAGTTCTAATATAGTTTTTTTATAAAAATAAAAATTATATTTAAGAAACTGTGAAATTCCTGGAAATCTTTTGAAACCCTTTCAAATTTCTTGACATCTGTTTTACATTTTTATTATTTTCAAATATTTTCGGATTGTTGAATCCGTACATATATTCACGTTCCCAAAATTCTAAGTTTCTATTTAAAAATGTAATTTTATAGCCTCAGTCAAAATTTGTTATAGATAAGTAAAAACGATTTATTCTCTAGAGTTATTAAATTATGAATTGAATAGGAATTTCTTCCAGTAGATTAACGAATACTTTCTTATAAATTAAAACTGCAAAATACCATCATAATAACAAACAAACCAAATATTCTAGAAAACGATCATAATTTTAAAACCTTTAAGTTCAAATATAAATTTTTTTATATAAAAAATAGAATTGTTATTTAAATAACTGTGAAATCTTTAAAATGCCCTTGAAATGTTCTGAAATATTTTACACTTTTTTTATTTTTGAATATTTTTGAAATGTTGAATCTGTACATATATTCACGTTCACGAAATTCGAAGTTTCTATTTAAAAATGTATTTTTATAGTTTCAATCGAAATTTTATATTGAGAGGTGAAAACGATTTATTCTCCAGATTTATTAAATTATTAATTGAATAGGATTTCTTCCAGTAGATTAACGAATACTTTCTTATAAATTAAAACTGCAAAATACCATCATAATAATAAACAAACTAAATATTCTAGAAAATAAATCATAACTTTAAGAATTTTAAGCATTAATATAGTTTCTTTTTTGTATAAAAATAGAAGTGAAATCCTTTCAAATTTCTTGAAATCTCTATTCATTCCTGGAAATCTTTTGAAATGTTATGAAATCTTTTAAATTTTTATTATTTTTAAATATTTTCGAAATGTTGAATCTGTACATTAAATTCAGTTTACCAAAATTCTAAGTTTCTATTAAAAAATGTATTTTTATAACTTCAATCATAATTCATTGTTAACAATTAAAAACGATTTATTATGAATTGAATATTCATTTTTTTTAGTGGATTGACAAATCCTTTTTCGAATTAAAACTGCTAAATAACATAATAATAAGAAACAAACTGAATATTTTAGAAAGCAAATCATAATTGTAAGATCTTCAAGTTCAAATATATTTTTAATTTTTTTTATAAAAATAGAAATGGTATTTAAATAACTGTGAAATCACTTTAAATGCCTGGAAATCTTTTGAAATCTTTTCAAATTTCTTTAAATCTCTATGCATCTCTTGAAATCTTGTAAAATATTTTACACTTTTATTATTTTCAAATATTTTCGAAATGTTGAATCTATACATATATTCACGTTTCCAAAATTCTATGTTTCTATTAAAAAGTGTATTTTTATAGATTCAATCCAGATTTGTTATTGAGAGGTAAAAACGATTTATTCTCTAGATTTATTAAATTATTAATTAAATAGAAATTTTTTTCAGTTAATTAACGAATACTTTATTAGAAATTAAAACTGCAAAATACCATAATAATAATTAAAAAAACTAAATATTTTAGAAAAAAATCCTAATTTTAAGACCTTCAAGATCAAATATAGTTTTAATTTTGTTATAAAAATATTAAGAACCCGGAAAGTTGTTTTATTAAGATAGTATAGCAAAAATACGAAAGCAAAATTAATCATTTTTGTCATTGTGATTGAACTCGACTTTTCTTACAAATATGTGTATTTATTGTAGTTTATGTACTTTCTGGAGTTAAAAAGTCTCCTATTTTTCTATTTCAAGTCCCCTATTTCCCTTAAAATATTCTGTAGGATCACTGTAAATCCTCTAATTAAATAAATTGTAACTATCTTGTGTCTATTTTATAAACTTATTTTAAATAAACTTTCTTTCAGGAAAACTCTGATGGATTTACGTTCCTTTGCGATAAAACAATCACAGCAAAATAATCCAGATCTCATAAATCAAGAGGTAGAGTCGATAACTGAAAATTTAAAAAACAATGAAGAGTACAGATTAAGTACTGCGCAAAGCATCCTCTTATCTGAAATATCTAAATGTCTCAGTAAAAATAAATTCCTCCTAAATAATGCTCAAACATTTTGCTCTATTCTCTCTAACAACGAAGTTTTTCTGCCCAACTCTGATTTTTTATGCATATTTAGAGAAGAAACTTCCGGAAAGAATAAAGTTGAAAGTCTTCCGTTAAATTTCATTAAATTCTGGGAAGGTTTCATTGCTTTGTTACAAGAAAAAAAGTTGCTGGAACCATTGTTTGGACAATTGTTGAAACTGGTTAATAACGATAAGGAAAATAATCATAAAAGGCGTGTAGCATCTTTATGGATTTGTAGTATTGGTAACGCTTTGATTAAACACAAAATCGCTCAGCAAGTTGCTTTGAATTTAAGCCAGTCCTTAGATTATAAAAAGCAGAAATTATCTTCAAAACTTTTTTCGCTTAAAGTTCGAGATAAGGTGGAAAGCAAATACCCAGAGCTAAAATCGCCATGGCTGAATTGGACAGTGGATGTTCCCAGTTGCTTAACTGACATGAGGATGGTGCAAAAACTTTTATTAAATCCGAATCAATATTTAGTCGGATTTATTTCTTCCTTGTTGGATCTTCTCCCAGTTAGCAAAAATTCAAATCTCAAGGAACACTTGCTGTCTCTCGTGAATATGCAGGTTATGGGACAAGTGGAAACAGATATTTCACTGGAAGATAATCTAGTACATACTGTAAAAGATCTTGATGAATTTAACTTGAAGCAGAAAGAAGGAAATAAGTTGGAGAGTGTGAACTTACATGATAAAAGAATTCGAAACATAAATTGGCAATTAGCATCGGGTAAGCCACAGCGAATTAATATAATAAAAATTAAATTAATTTTTTTAATCTTGTTAAGCTTGATTTATTTCTTAACTAACAATATTATACGCGCGATGCAGCGCGCGGGAAACGTTGCATTGCCAATTAATAATATGTATACAAATATAAAACAAGATTACTATGATTCCGATTTTGAATTGTACAGTTTAATTATTAAAAAAAAAAGTAGTTTGAGAGGCATGGTTTTATTTTTCAGGCAATATTTTTGTTATTTTTGCACAGATTAATGTGGAAGGAGTTTTGGAAGATTGGAAAGCTCCCTCGAAAATGTTCAGTTTTTAATCATTTTTCATTCTCTTGAATTGTTTGGAATGCCTTTTAAACTCTTTCAAATCTTGTTGAATTCTTTTCAGTTCCTTGAAATCTTCTGAATTCCTCTGAATTCGTAGACATATCTAAATTCTTTGAATTCCTCGAATTCGTGGAATTTCCTGAATTCTCAAAACACCCTGAATTTCAAGGACTTTAAAATCATGCAGGGGATTCAGAAAAATTGAAGGAATTTAAAAAATTCAGAAGATTTGAAGTAATTATAATTCCAAAATTCCAGACAGAAGTCTTGAAATTTTAACCTTTCTTTGAACGTCTTGTTGATATGGATAAATCTCCTTTATCAGGATTGAGAAGAAGAGAGGAGATTTATCCAGATTTGAAGTAATTCAGGGGATTTAGAGAATTTAAAAAATTTAGAATATTTAAGGAATTCAGAATATTCAAGGATTTCAGATAATTCAGAATATTCAAGTAATTCAGGATATTCAAGGATTACAAGGATTTCAAGAAATTGGTAGAATTCAGAATATTTAAGGGATTCACAAAAATTGAAGGGATTTAGAGAATTGAAGGAATTTCAGAAATGCAGAATATTTCAGGAATTCAGGAAGTTTAGAATATTCAAGGATATCAGAAATTTAAGAGAATTAAAGGAATTCAGACTATTCAAGGAATTAAGAGAATTTTAAGGATTTCAGAGAATTTAGGGAATTCAAAATATTTAAGGAAATTCAGGGATATTCAGAAAATTCAGGGAATTTAGAAAAATCAAGGATTGCAGAGAATTCACTGATTACAGAGAATTGAAGGATTTCAGGGAATTTAAAGAAATCAAGTTTTGAATTATGTGAATTTTTTATTTTAAAAGCTCTCAATTTAAAAATGGTCCGTTTTTAAGATTTAAAATTGATTAATTTTCAGTTTTTAACAGTTAGTAGTGAAATTATTTTAATTAGTAAATCTATGTATACAATTTTAAGTATTCCTCATTTACAGGCTGTTAATATCGAAGACTTGAAATGAGATTTACTAAATTATTTCAAGTTTTTAATTAAAAATTGTTTAATTTCAAACGTTTATTCAAGCAATTGTAGCCATTTCACGTTAAAATTAATTATTTAACTGATCATTGGTTTCAATTATTTTTTAAACTATAAAATATAATTATTTTCAAACCATGCATCTTTGAAAGATTTAAAAAAGAAACCGAACACTTTTTTCAATTTTTCGATATATGCTTTCAGTTCCAGATTGTTTAATGTTAAACGATTCCAGGTCGAAATAATTTATAATTTTGAAAGTTTCAAGCTGAAAGTTAATTAACAAGATTAAAACTTTTTAAACTTATTGTTTTGAATTATTTAAAGAGGCGATAGTCATCGAAGTTTTATAATGTTTGAAATCATTTTAACTTTTTTATATAATAAACTAAGTAACCAATTTTAATTGTAATACATTTGAGCAATTCAATTATTTTGACTGAAACTAATATCAGAAGTCAAAAAGTTTAGAGGCTTCGTCTTTATTCCAAGTATTTTAAGTAATGAACAAATGAAAAACTTGTTAAATGAAAAAGAAAATTAAAGAAACATGTCAAAAATATTACTGTCCAATAATTATCTTCATTTTTTTTACAATTTCGAAGATTTAAAATTAATCAGCATTATTTCCTTTAACACTCAGGTGTTTCTAAGCTTTAATAAATACTAAAATGAATAAATTAAAAGCCTTAACAATTTTTTTTATTAACGGGATAAGTAAACAAACACATATTTCTTTAAAAATAACGATAAAAAATTACGAATGTGTAAAAAACAATATTTATTTGTTGTTTACAGAAAATGAAAACTGGGGTAACTGTCCATTTGGTTTGCTTCCATGGCAAGTGGATCGTGAAGAAAGTGTGAAACCATTAATTATATCGCCTTCAAGAATTTGTACAGGAAACTTTTCAACACAAATTGTACCTGGAATAATAGATCCTGAAAACCTTAGGATGCGAAGCGAAATTAATTGGAATACTGTCCTAAGGGCAAAAAAACTTAAAAGCAAGAAGCGAAAGGGACATAGCGATATTCTTATAGATCGTGCCATAAAAGTTATTAAACAACAATTGTAGATATTTGTTTTAAATTCACATTTAATTTTGTGTTCTTAAAGCTTGTAAATTGATAAATAAAGCTTGCATTGTACAAAATTCAATGCCAAATGTAAGAAATAGTACTTTAATTTCTGTTTGTACGCTTGTTTTAGAAATAATTTCATTTTTCATCTGTTTCATTATTTCTTTTCTGAAACGGTAAATATTTTTATTTTTAAGTTATCAACAATGAAAATATGAAGGGACATCCGTAATCTTTTAAATGTTTAAAAACTATTTAAAAAGACTAAACAATAAATAAAATTCGAGTGCAAAAACCAAAAACTCTTTAATAACCTTAATGACAAAAAACCATTTTCTGTTATACAACAACCTCCAACATTTTTTGAATCTGTTTTTATTGTAGAATAACACTTTCTAAACAATTTAAAATATGTAAAAAAATTCAATTTCTTTCGTATTCTGTAGAGATATGTCGAGTGCAACAATTTTTAGTTTGAAAATGATTAAGGCTCACCGTGATACGTTATATAATTATTTTTCAAAATTCAAGAATTTCAATTTTTTAAATTTACTTTTAATTTGTAATTATTTGAAATCGTTTAATTTTATAGAGCTTCTATTTATAATCATAAAAAGTATAAATTTCAAAGTATCCAATTTTGAACATCTTAAACTTTAATTGTATAAATGTTTTTGAAATATTTTCTTTTGTATAAAACCTTTTGATTTTAAATACAATTTTTCATCATTTAAATTTTAAATTCAATTCAATTTTGTTTTAAGCCATACCATTATCCACAGATTTAGATTTTTTCATTCTTGTTCTGTTTTTTACAGCCGAATATAGCTAATTTTCTAAAAAAAAGTAAAATATTTCAGGATTTGAAAGTGTTGTAAACTGAACATTTCAAACTGAATAATAAAAAGTTTTTAAATGTTGTAACCCTATCATTTTTAGCCTGAATAAATAACAATGAAAAATTTGAAGTCATTGGAAATTTTAAAGAATTTCAAGTTGATCAATTAAGCAATAATTGCAAGTGATTAGATGGTAAACAATTTTCTACTAAAAATTTAAAACACTAGAAAACATAAATGCGCGTTGTGCGCACGATTGTCATGATTTTTTATTTCACGCAATTTTCAAATTAAATTATATAAATATAATATTAATACATTTTTGTATTATAGAAATAATAGACAGGCAAGAACAATATTTTTGATAATTGATGAAAATTGATATCTTCAACTTAAGAATTAATATATAAATATATAATATTTTCGTGCGACGAAAACATAAAAATATAACAATAGTTTCAAATTGTAAATCTTCATTAAAACTTAACGATTTATGTTTATAAAAATTGATTTTCGTTTAAAAATACCAATGTTTAGTGTAAAACGATAATATAAACTAAAATTGTTTAAAGTTGTGAATCTTCTTTGCCCTGATGAAATATA
>CAKNWT010079250.1:0-13124 GCA_932066315.1 Andricus coriarius | reverse complement strand
AGAATTGAACACGATCATTGAAATTAAAAGATTCGAACTCTTGAAGAAAAAATTTTTTTATCTGAAGTTATAAAAACTTAATTGCAAATTAAAACATTTAAAGTCGAATTCTTTTGAATTTAAAAATTTAAAAATTAAAGCTTAACACTTTTAAATTCAAACGCTCAATAATGTACACGTGTAAAATGAAAGCTTTTAACACTTTTCAATTCAAAATTTTCAGACTAAAAGCCGTTAAAGTGCGAAAATTAAAATTTTTAACTTTTATACATTGTACAGTTAAAAGACTTTAAAGAATAGAAATCCACACTATCATTTTCAATGCTATAAGTTGAAGAATGAATCAAAAAATTTATGAATTTCCAAAATTATACCATTTTAATCAATTTTAAGCTAGAAACAGTAATTTATTAATTAAAATTTGTTTTGAAACCTTTTTAAATATTTTTTTACCAATACCATTTTTTTAACCCTGCAAGATTAAAAAATAGCCTTAAAATCTTTCAGGTTCTATCTTGAAAATTTTGGAAATCTTTATAAATATTCTCTTTTAAATTAATTTAAAAAAAATAATGTTTAGTTTTTCTAGGATTTTTTACCATAAAAAATTATTCTTCTGAAACTTTTCAAGATGCTTAAAAAGCTTCTAAATTTTTTATTCGAAATCTTCAAAAATCTACATTTTGTTTTGAATGTTTTGAAACCTTTTCAAGTTTCAAATTATTTTGTAATCTTTTCAAAACTTCTATATATATCTTAAATGTTTACAAATAAAAAGTCATTTAAAATTGTCCCAGTAACCTTAAGAAATTTTATTTTATTTTATAATGCAACAGTGATGATTGTGTCGCTGAATGTTAATATCTATTATAATAGCAACAGTTCTTGGTGAAAGTGTAATATTTTTTTTTAATGTAGTTTTTTGTAGAAACATATATTACATATCCTACAAAAATTGACAGAAAAGTACAAGTCCAAACGTTGATGCAGAATCTAAAAGTATTGATTGTAACAATTTATATATTTTTTTAATTTGTACATTTCTACAATAAACTACCAGTATTTACAACATAATTGTAAGCACAGTTTCCCAATATTTCAACTTTTGCGAAATGTTGTAATTTTTGTAAGGGTTTGTGATTTTCTATAATAATTTACGTAGAATTAAAAAAAAGTTTATGACGTCAAACAACTAAATTAAAAAAATGTAAAATCCTGTCGTTTTCTGTAATACCTTGTAGATTTTTACAAAAAAGTGGGCAAAAATTTTAATAAAAAGTTATATTTACACATTTTTTAAATGTAGAAACTTATTTTATTGTTAATTTTTTTACTTTTCTACAAAGAAAATACAAGAAGAAATGAGTTATTTGTATTTAATTGTATTTTTTTGTTAAATGTTCTACATTTATTTATAAAAAAGTACATATTTTAAACAAAAATTACAGTTGTAGAAATGTTGTACTATCTTGAAAAAACTTTTCCCACCAGTCATTCAGCCAAAAATGAAATAGATAAATTTTTAAATATGGAAACTAATTTTCTAAGAAAAAAACGAATTTTCAACAAAATAGTTGAATTGTCAACCAATAAAATAAATTATTATCAATGTAGTACAACTTTCAAACAAATAGTTTAATTTTTAATAAAAAATATAAATTCTCAACGGAAAATGTAATAGTTGATATTTCAACCAGAAAAAGATTTTAATTTTAAATAAATAAACTTCTACATTTAACCAAAAAGATTAATTTCCAACCAAAAATATAATACGAGATATTTTAACCAAAAAAGATTTCAATTTAGAATCAAAAACACTTAAATTTAATTTAAAAAATATGAATTCCCAACAAGAAATGTAGTAACTGATATTTAGAACCGCTACTTCAGAACAGCTACTTTTTTTGCATATTATTTCTGATTTTCAAAATTTTGTATCTAGAACCACACTCTACATTAACATATTATGTTTACGACTTTCTTGATTTTTTTCTTGAGAAAGACATTTCTCAAATATTCCAATTTCAAGAAGTCAACTTGTGAGATTAGAAGATGTTTTGCTTTTCTATTGCAGAATTAATTTATCTTCCGAGTTTAGTCTCTCGAATGAATCTTTGTCCATTTAATCACTGTCGATGTCTTTCAAATCAACAAAATTAGCAGATAAATCGCTTAGCATATACTAAGAATTGGTATCATCGAAGAGAATCTCTTCGAAGGCGTCTTGTTTTCTAATGAATTAAATTTCTTTTCATCATTCTTGAAAAATGATTAAAAACTTTGTGAGAAAAATTGAAAGAAGGGTCAGAATTCTCCATGGCTTAGTGGCATAATAACAACATTTGGGGTTATTTACAAGGCCAAAGTCAGCACATCAACATCAATCAACACATGAGACTTCAAAATATACAAAATTTTTGAACTTGTGTATAAAAAACTCCCCTTCTGTTTTTTGATAACTGATAATTTTGATATTTAATTGCTGCTTTGGAGTTCTTTGCATCTTTCCCAGGAAATTTATTATACAATAAAACTATATATCTCTAAAAATATATACGATCTTAAAAGTGTTTCTTAATATCTTTCGGCGTTATTAAAAACGTTTCAGTAAACAAATTTTATTATTCAGAAATTTCAAAAATATGTAAAAATGTATGAACTTGAATTCAAAAACTTATCAATCTTCACTGAAATTATGCGTTTGATCATTTTTTTTAAATTGCTGCGTCGGAATTTTGTGCATCTTTCCAAGGAAATTTAATATACAATAAAACTATATACTTCTAAAAAATATATACTTCCCAAAAATTTTTTCTTCATATCTTTCGGCGTTAATAGAATAGTTTCAGTAAGGGAGCTTCCATAAAGGATGTCACAGTTTTTTGGCGAATTTTCGACCTCCTCCCCCCGTATTGTCACATTGTATCAATGGGGTCTCGATGTTCTCTGCCAAAGACTGTCACAATTCGTCTACCCCCCCACCTCCCCTAAAATTGTGACATCCTTTATGGAAGCTCCCTAAACAAATTTTATTATTCAAAAATTTCAAAAATATGTGAAAAATTATGAAATTGTTTTTAAAACATTCTCAATCTTTGCCGGATTCGTGAGTTTGATCATTTTTTAAATTGCTGTGTTGGACTTCTGTGCATCTTTCCGAGGAAATTTAGTACACAATAAAACTATATACGACTAAAAAATGTATAAGTTCTAAAAAATGTTT
Organism: Andricus coriarius; assembly: GCA_932066315.1. NCBI lineage: Eukaryota > Metazoa > Arthropoda > Insecta > Hymenoptera > Cynipidae > Andricus > Andricus coriarius. The sequence continues at coordinate 9,901 of CAKNWT010079250.1, read as the reverse complement.
CTTAATATTTCAGCTTTATTCAAAAAGTCTCAGTAAATAACTTTTATTATGCAAAAATTCCAAAAATAAAAAAAAATATGAACTTTTATTTTAAACATTTTTAATCTTTGCCGGATTCGTGGTGTTGATAATCTTTTAAATTGCTCGGTCGGCGTTTTTAGTATTTTTTTTATTATTTTTGCACTATATATATGAGCAGAAAGACACATTGTGACAAACTTCCTTCAGTTTCTGTTTGAAAGAGCATAATACCATAAAAGGAAGATCATTACTGTTGCTGGGCTCTTGGCCTTTGTTATTGTTCTCCTGAGTTGTATGGGTAAGAATTATAAAAACATACCTAATATAATATTGTATGTGATAATATTTTCCGGTCGTGGCTAATAGTCCGGATTTTTATGACGAATATCGAAAATCTTACAAAACTGATTCGCGAAGCTGAAAAAGGGAAGTGGGACGTGTCCGTCCTGCCAGAGCTATTCGTAGAAAAATCTGGATGAATAGACACTGCGGAATTTTTAACGATTGGAATTAATTTCATTTATTTGTTTGTTCCTTACAGAGTTGGGACTCGCGGGCAGGTATCCTACGCCCCCAGTATAGACCACAGAGGACATAAAAACCAACACCAACAGTCCAACACCAAGAAAAAAGAACGCTAAAAGTCCTAAATTTTAGGACTTGGACTTTTAGGACCTAAAAGTCCAAGAACCACCTACAAAATGAAAAACCAATCATAACAATACATAAAATAAAAATAAATAATATGTATTTCTCCTGTAGTAAAGATATGTAAGCTGCAGTAATAAAATTAAAAACAAAATTATTATGTCTAATGTGATACTAGACACAGCTACTTTAGTGCGTAATTTTGCGGATCTGGTTCAGTAAAAAAGAATTTGATATATGAGATATTTCAATTTACTAGGAGAAAAACAGTAAAAATGCTGCTACATGTATATAAAATGCGACGTGGTTTTTATGAAATCATTGAAATCCCTATTTTAATCTTAAAAGTGAGAATAGTTATTTCCGCCGGGGTGAGGAAAATGCACGAGAAAGAAGAATTGAACAGCTCTGCATTTACGAAAACATATTGTACAGAGACGCCCACGCAGAATTCAGCGTACGCTGCTCCGTCATCTGCAACAAAAAATAACAAGTCCATTTAATTTTTCCATAACAGTTTCTAAATCTAAAACATTTACATTGTGAACGCAAGTTGCAATTTATTTTCATTTGCTTTTTATTTGTTAGTTACTTAAAATTGTAAAAAAAAATAGTGACTCGACCAAGTTCAAATACACAGTCCTTTTTTTTTTTAATTTTATATTCTTCATGATTCTTCAATTTCGAATGTTTAAAAATGTTGATAGGTACAAGTATAATTTGGCATTTTTCAATTTCAAAAATATTGAATTGAAGGCCTCATTGTAAAAGTTTCTGTATTTTAAACGCGTAAAGTTTCAAGCTTTTGAATATCGATTGCTGCAATTTGAATTTTTAAAGGCTTTTATTGTTAGTTAAGATTTTCAATTTTAAAATGCTTCCATAATTGTCTATACAAACTAAACTAATTGTCTAATTCATAAGCTTAATGTAGTTTCGAATACATCCATTTAAAATTTTTTAATTATCAACTTAGAAGGCATGAATTACAAATTTTCATTTCTAAAGGTCTCTGACTTTAAATTACATATACAATTTAAAAAAATATTATGCATCAAGCTCACAGACATTCGTTCTTTGAAGTATCTTTTTAACAGTTTCCAATACTTTTTACTCTTTTCTAATATCAGACTTCATGGTAAAAAATTGTTTCAAAACAGGGGAAATGGGGTGATTTTCCAATAACAAATAAAAAAAAATCTGACCGCGCTCGGTCATTGTACACCCCCCCCTCCCAAATTTCTGCGTAGAACTTATAAAATTAAAGGTCAAACCATCTACAACTGAAATTTAGTGATTGTGAAATCTCTTTTGTTAAAGCTCCTTCGGCTTTATTGAACACATTGTCATCACATGTCTCGTGAGGAAAAAAGGTTAAAAGCAAATTGTCATATCGAATTTAAATTTAAATTTCTTTGTTTGTAATTTTCAGATATTTCTTGGGTGCACAATTTTTGTCGATTAATTTATTTTCGTATCTTGGATAGTTTGACCGAAAAATTGAATTTTTTTTCATCGTGTTTTGTGGGTTCAAACTTTGAATTTTCAATTTTTCAAGAAAATTCAAAAAGTTGTTATGATAATCTTTTAGGGCTTTCAAAAATCAACGTTTTCATTGTCCTGACTTTTTTCATATCGTGCGTTGTTTGGTTTGAAATATTCATTATCGCTTGTGATTGTGGATTTTGAAAATGCTATAACTCTGACAATTTTCTTTTTATCGAAAAAAGACGTGAAGATAAATTGTTCGAATTTTAGAGTACTACGAATATCCGTACATCGAACTATTAAATTTAAAAAAAAAATTGTTTCAAAAATGTTGAAAATGCTCTAACTTTTTGAATTTGTATGAAAAATAGCTGGCTAACGAACTTCTCCCTTTCTTTTAGGGCTTAAAAAAGTGTGCCGAATTTTTTGTTTTTGTTTTCTGAAGAAAAGCAGTTTTTAAATAATCCAATTTCAAGAAGTAAACTTTTGAGAGTATAAGATGTTTTTGATTTTACAAATGCTGAATTAATTTATTTTTCGGATTTAGTCTCTCGATTAAATCATTAGCCATTTATTCGCTGTCGAAGTCCTTCAAATCAACAAAATTAGCAGATAAATCGTTTAGGAAATACTGGAAATCGGTATCATCGAAGAGAATCTCTTCGAAGGCGTTCTGGTTTCTAATGAATCAAATTGATGTTCATGATTCTTGAAAAATCAATCAAAACCTTATGAAAAAAATGTAAAAAGTGTCAGAATTCTCTATTCTAGGTACTTAAGGGGATTTAAAAAATGTAAGGGGGAAAAGGAGATTAGTTTATAAAAGGGGACAGAATGCGATCCCTGCCTTACGGAATCAATGGAAAGCAATGGCAATTTCTATAAACTTTTAAGAATTCAAATCCTGAACAATGTGTTAATGATTTGCAGTGAAATTCTACTTCTCAGGTTTGCAGCATACTTTTAATTTAAAACGATTTAATATGTTACGATTACGATTTAAGAACTGCTCAAATTTAAGAGTTGCAATTTTAAAATTTCTCTTTTTTACAATTTACAAGTTGTTTAACTTTATACCGTAGACTATAAAATTGAAATTGTTGATTAAACGTTTTATTTAAAATTTTCCAGATTCCAAAACTTTCAGTTGATCTATTTAAATTCGCACAATTGAGCACGAATTTTTGCAATTTTGCTTAGTTAAATATAAATTTAATCAATTTTTTACTCAAAAATGTTTGTAATTTACCTGCTTGGAATTGCAGAATTCCAAATACTTTAAAAATCAAAGAAAATTTTTCAATACTTTCATTTATCTACAAAAATGAAGCAGTTTTTGTAAAGTTTGAACAATTTTAATTTTTTAATCTTCCATTGCCAAACAGTTAAAATATGACCTTGTTCCATTACGAGAGCTTTGAAATTAAAGTAAAACAAACATTGTTTCATTGATAATAATAATTTGTTTGAGTTAAAATTTTAGCATCTTCTGTCTTACCAAATTTTCAAAACCTTTGCGAGTTTTATAAATATGATATAATTTTATCGGTTGGGCTATTCCCTAGGACTTCATTTTACATGCCAGATTTTTAATAAAATGAACTCGCAGTATTGTGAAAATGATATTCATTAATAAAAAATAAGTCTTTAATTATTGAATTGAAGGCGTTTGTCACAAAGGAGCCTAACTATTAAAATTTCGATTTCGAGAAAAATGAAAAAAAAATGAATTGGAGTAAATTTCAATTAATAATCACATATACACATATTTTAATTGAAACTAATAAATTTTAATATATTGCGTTTATTGAATGATTAGCTATGTTTGCAATTTAATTCTTTGTTGAATCTTCGTACTTTTTATATTGAAGATATTAACCAAATAGATCAAAATTGAAGCATTTTTTTCATTTTTAATTGAAATTGAAAATTATTTTACCTTTTTGGTTAAAGGTTTTTTGAAAATTCGTCTTTTTGGCAGAAAATTAATCTAATTAATTGATGGACGATAGTTGCACAAGAGCGCCTATGTATTAGATTTTGTAATTTTTGTAATTTTCTATTTTTTGTATAAATACGCAAAGAGAGAAAATGAGACATTTTTTAATTATTATTTTCTATCTTCAAATCAATGACGTAATTAATCCCATTCTCGAAAGAAATGTCAAAGTATCCAAAGAATATAAATAATGTACGGGATATTGGAGCTAATTGTTATAAACAAATTATATTAACAAAATGTCAATATATTGAAAATTTTGCTTGCAAAGTATATTTGTAAGTTGAAGTTGCTTCATTTTATCAACAGGATCAGGTTTGATCATGAAAATTTGTTGTATGGTATAATTTGTTTATTTGATAAACAAATTATGTAAAGAAATGCATAGTTTAGGCGGGTTTTGGCAGAAAGTAATCGTTTTTCTTTCTCAGTAAATATTAAATTATATGAGTGGTAATGTTTAGTGATTAAGATTGGTAATTCGATATTATTTGTTTTTTTATGAACAAATTTTATAAACAAATGCATAGTTTGACCATTTGTAGATAGAAAGTGATCGTTTTTCTTTCTAATCGTCTTCAAATTACAAAAGTGATGATGTTCAGTGATGACGAATTGTCAATCCACATTACTTGTTTATGTCACAAACAAATTTAAGAAACAAATGCATAGTTTGACCACTCATAGGTAGAAAGTGAACGTTTTTCTTTCTAATCGTCTTCAAAGTGTCTCCAAAGTGGAGCAAGAATGAATTTGAAATGGATCCTGAAATTATTGAAATGATTGACAAGTACAACTTAGAAGCTAATTCTTCTGGAACATCACAAAACATTTCCAATGATATAATTTGAAAGCAATAATAAAAAACGATCACTTTTTAATTATAAATGGTCAAACTATGCATTTGTTTATTAAATTTGTTCATGACAGAAGCAAATAATATCGATTGACAATTCTTCGTCACTAAATATCAACGCTTATGTAATTTGAAGACGATTAGAAAGAAAAACGAACACTTTCTAATTATAAATGGTCTAACTATGCATTTCTGTATCACATTTGTGTATGACATTAACAAATAATATCGATTGACAATTCTTCGTCACTAAACGTCACCACTTACGTAATTTTAAGACGATTAGAAAAAAACGATTACTTTCTGTCAATAAATGACGGAACTGTGCATTTCTTTATAAAATTTGTTTATAAAATGAAGAAAATATACCATTCAACAAATTTTCATGATGAAACATGATCCTGTTGATAAAATCAAGCAATTTCAACTTAAAAATATACTTTGCAAGCAAAATTTCCAATATCGACATTTGGTTAACATAATTTGTTTACAAGCATTAGATTCGATAGCCTGTCAATTATTTATATTTTTCGGATACTTCGACATTGATTTTCGTCGCGGTTTTGATGTAATTTAAGAAAAATGAAAAAAAAGGATTAGGAAAATGGGTCAATATTCTCAATATTGAAGGCAATCTTAAATAAAATGCAAAACTACCAAAACTGCCAACAGAAATTGAACGGGTAAACCAATTTTTTTCTACCTTTTTTTAATCGTCTCGTCATTATGTAAGGAATCTAATGCAGCATATTAAAATTCAATTTCTTAATATTTTAATAATTATCACTTTCGTTCAACCGTCTCGAATCATGTAAAGCTCTAACAAAAGGAAGGTCGTATGAGTTACGGGCTACCACCCGGGGTCAAGTGTCGTCGAAAAATTTCACACTCCAACATCCTGCTGAGCTATTCAAATTGGGAGCGCCTGTTTTCGGATCATCGTGGATACTTTCCCTGTGGCGGATTGCTCGTTTCCAGGTGCATAAATGAAGCACATTTTCGATTAATTGAAAAATAACAAAAACAAGACCATTTTTCAAAAAACGAAGGCTTTCTTTTTCTGTATTATGCCATTGAGATTATGTGGTAAAAATATTACATCGAACGATTCATCCGTGTAGGAGGAAACTTGTGATTTGTAATACATGGGCTAAAATTCAAGCCTGACGTTTCATTTCTACGCCGGGTAAGGATACCTTCTATGAGGCAAAATCATTTAGACCTATCAGCTTGACCTCGTTCATTCTGAAAACACTAAAAAATTAGTGCGACCATTACTTGAGAAAGGAAATCATAACGAAAAAACCTCTCCATAGGAATCGATTCGCCTCTCAAAAAGGCAGATCCACCGTAGACGCTCTCTATGCGTTTACCTCCCGCATTAATAATACGATGCGAAAAGGTGAAGTAGCAATTGCAGCGTTTTTAGACAAAGAGGGGGCATTTAGTAACACCATAATTGAATCCATATACGATTCTGCTGAAACACACGGAGTTAGTGTCACGGTATATAGGTGGATACACTCCATGTTGAAAAATAGGAGATGCCCACAGGGAGGACTTCTTTCATCCACCCAGTGGACGCTTGTCATTGATTACCTGATTCGTGTTTTAAACGAATCGGATTTTCACACTCAAGGCTATGCAGATGACCTGGCGATCCTCGTAACAGGGAAGCATGAGGGCACCTTAGTGGGACTCTTAGTGCCTTTCACCAAAAGAAGGAAGCTTCCTGACCTTAGAGATCTTAAGTTTTACGGTAGGGAAGTAGAATTTTCAAAATCAGCAAAGTATTTAAAAGTAATATTTGACATAATAATCAGACCCATAATAGCATATGCATCAACTATATGGGTGTCAAGGACTGAACTAATCAGTACTATTAAACAACTGGAAAACCTAGAAAGGATTTTCTGCTTGGCGATCACTGGTACTATGAAAACAACACCAACAACAGCTCTTCAGGTCATTCTGGACATCTCGCCGTTGCACCTTTTTGTAAGTAAGATTGTGGCAGCAGAAGTCTATAGACTTTTAGTGAGGTGAATGATCAACATTATATCAGTAACATGCTATGCGAGGATAATATTCTCGCTATGCAAACTGATGATATGCTGAGAAAATTATCCTTCATGAAACCTTGCAAGGTCCTCTTCCCTAAAAGGGAAGAATGACATGATGAAAGGAGAAGGGAAGAATTATTTACAACAGGTCTCGTTTGATACACAGACCGCTCTAAAGACTCCTTGGGAACAGGGTATGGAATCTATAGGAAGAAGCCCAGGTCTAAGATAACAGCACTGAGCACATTCCCTACAGTTTTCCAGGCCGAAATAATAGCTATTAAAGCTTGCCTGGAGGAAATTTGTAAGCGGGCTTATAAAGGCCAGCACAATTACATTTGTTCTGATAACTGAACAGCACTTAATGCACCTACTTCATAAGAGCTTACTTCCAGACTATTCTGGAGTTGTCTTCAAGATCTTCTTATGGTTGGCGGTAAAAACTGGGTCAGTCTGATCTGGGTTCCCGTCCATGAAGATATTGAAGGTAACGAGAAAGCAGATGCACTGGCTAAGATGGGAGCTTCACAGCCCCTGACTGGCACGGAACCCTACTGCGGTATCTGGCACACATAGGCGAAATGAGCTCTTGGTAAATGGCTCTCGGAGAAGCATGCTAGATATTGGAAGGTTACAAAAAGAATGGTGCATTTTAAGTATTTCATATCTGGTAGATGTCCACTGGAACCTGAATTGAATTACGGTTTCAGGCATGGCTTGCACTGGCCTTGATACTATTTCCAAGCCAAGAATATACTATTTCCAAGAATCCTTTCTGTTGGATTTGGACGCACGGCGTAATCTGATGCAACTAATGCGCTGAGAGTGCGGCCCTCAGGCTCTTTGTCACGCTTGTCTGAAGAAATCATCTCATTCGGCACCGCGGCTCCTCTCATCAGGAAACTGCGGGGACCATCAGTTCTAGGAATATAGTAAATCCGAAAGAAGGCAGCTTAATGTCGTAGTAGGTATGCTTACTGGACAGTGCCGGCTGAGAAAACACTTAACCAAAATGCCTCAGAAACGATTACCTGGGAGATTATTTTGTTGAACCAGAAGACTTTCATGACATCTCCTGCAAAACAGTATATTCTGCCTTAATGGTAAAGACGGATAAGACTGATAAGTTTCAGTCCTCAATTTTTTATCCGCGGCTCAATCCTTATCTATCCGCCAACTACTTAGATTTGATCTCGTCATCTATCATGGATTAAAAATTTATCCGATTTAATCAATTCTTACTCTCTTTAATCCTTCTCTTACCCTTCTAATCCAAGAATCTCTATCCGCAACCCTATCCTCGTCTATCCGAAACCCACTTAGACATTCGATAATATCTATCACGGATACGATACTCATCCATGCCAATCATTACCTATCCTCTTTAATCTGTCCTCCGCAAAACATATTGTTCATCCGTTCTAATCCATAATTTCCTATCCGTCACCCTATCCTTTCTATCCGCGACCTACTTTAACATTCTTCCTTAACTATCACGGATAGAATACTTATCTGTGCCAATCAAAACTTATCCTCTTTAATATTTTCTCCATTGAAAGAATTGGCTATCCGTTCTAATCCATAATTTTCTATCCGTCACGTTATCCTTATATATCCGCGACCTACTTTGATTTTTCTTCCTATATAACACAGATAGAATGTAAATCCGTGCCAATCATAGCTTATTCTCGTTAATCCATTCTCCACAATATAAATTAGAAAAAATATGGATTGAAACGGATAAGCAATATATTTATATTTTCTATCCATTTCAATCCATAATTTTCTATCCGGCAACCTATTCTTTTCTATCCGCGAGCTACTTGGACTTTCCTTGTTATCAAGTACGGATACGATACTTATCCATGCTAGCCAATGCTTATCCTCATGAATCTTTTCTCCACAGAAAGAATTGGCTATCCGTTCTAATCCACAATGTTCTATCGGTCAGCCTATCCTTATCTATCCAAGACCTACTTTGTCATTCCTTGTTATCTATCACGGATAGAATACTTATCCATGCCAGTCAATATATATCCTCATGAATCTTTTCTCCACTGAAAGAATTGACTATTCGTTCTAATCCATAATTTTCTATCCGTCACCCTATCTTTGTCTATCTGCGAGCTACTTGGATTTTATCTCGTCATCTATCACGGATTGGAAAGGTATTCGTGTCAATCAATGTTTATTTTCTTCAATCCCTCTGTCACCTAATCCTTGTCTATCCGCGGACTACTTCGATTTTTATCATTATGTAACAAAAATTATTGACTGTCGGTTATAAATCGTGATTTTCTATCAAATACGAATTAGCATTATAGTTTTCACTACAGATACATACGTATAGAAGTTTTTTCATTCAAACTGATACGCGAGGATAGAATATTATTAGTTCAATACAGATTCAAAAGGATAGACGCGGATAGAGTATTACTAGTTTAAGTATAATTAAAACGGATAAATATGGATTACATAATTTTACTTGAAGACTGCTTTAAACGGATAGACATGGATAGATTATTTTTAGTTGAATGTGGATTTAAAAGGATACATAAGGATAGAATATTTTTCGTTGAAGACGGATTAAAACACATAAATAGGATACCATCTCACGGATTGATAAAGATAAAAAATGTTCGGGCCGAAACGGATAGGGGCGGATGAAATTGCACTTCACGTATTGAAAATTATTCAAACGGATAAAGATTTAAAAATCTCACAAAGGATAGAACATGATTGAAAAGGATGCAAAGTGCTCATTGAAGCGGGTAAAAAGATTCTATCCGTTTGAATCCGCTAATTCCTATCCGTTTGAATCCGTTT